>APFE030310149.1:118554-140298 GCA_000404065.3 Pinus taeda
AATCTTTTCATGTTTTAGGAGTCAGAAAAGAGCTTAAAGGTGACTCTAATGTTTTTTCGTTGAAAATGACCGATTTCGCCTGAAAAATCCGTTATCCTGAACAAAAAATCAAACATTACTCATACCTATTTAATAATAGGTTAAAATGTCAAAAAAACACCTTTTTAAAGTGAAATATAAACAAATTTAGAATTTATTTACCCAAAAAACTTATAAAAAGGACTTTTTACCATTCATTTTTACCATTTGAGATTTGTTTAAGAAAAAAGGGCTTTTGACCAGAAACTTCCCGCGAAGACTTTGGAAAATCCGTCCGTCTGAATCGAACGCTGTCTCCTCCAGGTAATCCACATCATCCTAATGTTCATTTTTGTCCGTTTGAAATCGTTTTTTAGGGCTTAAATTGTGTTTTTTGGAGGTTTTTAGGTTTCGAAACCCGCGCGCGGGGGCCCGCAGGTTCACCATAGGGGACCTGCGTACCCCGACTTTTTTGCAATGGGCAAAAAGGTCGGGGTACGCACCTTCCATGAAGGTAAGGTGCGGACCCCACGCACTCTCCCTAACAAGGGGGTGCATACCCCGCACATAGGTTTACAAAAACCTAACTAACTCAAAAAATACCCAATGGAAACAATTTTGCATGTTCTAATTCACATTTTTACTTGATTGTAGGATATACATCATGCTTGATTTGCGAGAACGGGATCACGAGGATGTGGACCTCGCCACGATGAATCATCAACCTTCGATCGATGCATTGAAGGCATGTGGCTTATACAAGTTCTAGGCCATACCTGGCATGAGGGCCCAGGTGGACTTTTTGCAGTGCCTGGTTGATAGATGGAGTATGAAGGACCAGTGTTTCTTTATTGGAGGACACCAGCTCAAAATCGAGCCAGCTGACATATATTTCTTGACTGGTTTGCCCAGGAGGGTTGAACACTTGACTCTATTTGGGCCCAGGGCAGGTGGCCAATCGGTCGAGAGCCTCCGCTTAGAGTTTTGCAATGTTCAGAACCAGGACAAAGGGATAGATATCAAAACCATATCCCTTCCTGAACTCATGGTTATAGCATTCACAGTTACCAGACTCTGCGGTAGTACAGCGCTACACGTTGCCACCGGATCCCAGATGCGGATGGCAGTTGATTGCTTTCGAGGCACCATTTTCAACTGGTGCGGTGCTGTGTTGGCCAATGTGAAGGGTCAACTGACCAGGGCCAAAAATGAATAGCTAAAGACCTTTGGTTATGGGGCTATAGTTGTGAGTTTTGGCCTGGAGAGGGTTCCGATGCTAATCCCATAACAACTTACTGTTAGAGCTGGGCTTCCTCTGTGGAGCACTTGGAAGGTATGCTTTTGGCAAGCAATTTAGTGGTTTTTCAATAATAATTGTAACCTTTTCTGCATTATGAATTCAAAGAAGACAAAGGATTTTGATAAAATGTGCAAGAATAGACAAAGGAAGCTCAAGTACTAATAATTGACGTTTTTCTATGCAGGAAGACGTGGAAGCAAGGAGTTGTTGTCCAAAATCGAGAAGCAGGGGAAAAATAATTGTTGTCCCTCCAGAGGGGAACCAGATGCGAACAAGATCAAGTAAATCAGAGCTGAATAGTCCAGGAAAAGAATGCGGGATACTGAGTCAGAGAACGCGAGAAAGAAAAGAGAAGGATTAAACGATTGGTGAATCCCTCAGGATCTTCGATCCTGAGGGATCGCTGTTTTACTTATCTTTGATTATCTAGATACCTCCGTCATTACTTTTATATAAAGGCACAGCGTCATTGAGCAAGAAGACGACTGTTTTTGTAATTTTACAGTTTCAGAACAAACTTTGATCATCGAGTCTCACTGAGACCTGGTTTTGTTATACTTTTGTTGATGTGATTAATATAAAAGACTTGGTGTTTATTTCATCTCTGCATCTGGAGTAACCTAAGGCGGTGTACCATTGGAAGCGAACGGCCCGGCTCTGAAGGACACTTGGTTTTGTATCATTATACGGTGATTTGTGTGTGGTTTGTTTATCCTTATTACTCAACAATCTGATACATCCTCTATATGATATGCTATGCTCTGTTATGATCAATGTATGAATGATTTCTCCATGTAATGACCTTGCAATGTACAATTGGATCTATTCAGGGTAAAATTGCATCTTTAATCAGCTATTTCTGTAACAGAGTGTTGGTATGAATGTTGCTGTCGTTGGATCCATGTGAAATAAGATTTGTGGGACTTGAAAGTAGCGTTACTCTGTTAGAAACATAGTTATATCATTCATCATTCTCAGATTGCTATATTAGTATAGAACATGTACATACGGTTGATGCTTGTTGTTCCATAATTTATCAAGGATTGTTGTTCCATTTTATTACTGCTATTCCATTTTATTATTGTTATTCCAATTTACTGCTGTTCCATTTTACTGTTGTTCCATTTACTGTTGTTCCATTTCCATTTTACTGTTCCATTTACTGCTGTTCCATTTCCATTTTGGTGTTCCATTTTACTTTCTGCTGTTTTATTTACCTGCCTTTGTTGTTTTGGTGTGAGAGAAGGTCTAAGGCTGTAGAGAGCCTCAACAAGACGCTTCTTAGCTCCCATACCTATAAGTCCATGCTCTAATTTCCTTTCTTTATCAGTTTCTAGAGGGATGGGTTATTGCTTCCATACCCTTGACTGATCAACTGTCTTGTGTGATTCTATCTTTTGGGTTAGGTTAGTTACAGCTTAGCATCTGTTTTCTTTTGAATCTTCTGAACACTATACTACTAAGCATTACTCGGACAAATAGCCACAGATTGAGCTACTCTTTGCAATAACAAAATGTTCCCGGATTGATTTATTAATGTGGAATAATTAGAGGTGTGAGAGACCCTAGTTATAGCTCTACATTTTGGCGACGTTGCCGGGGAAGGAGTATAGCCATTTTCCCTTTACAGAGTAGTGCGCAAATCTGCTAGGGGGGAGTTGGATCTTAAAAACGGAAGGTAAGAACCTACGTACGGAGCATGTAAAAGCCCTGCTCCACCATCTGCTCTCTTAGCAGAATTGCTGGTTGAATAGGATTTAATAGTTTTTAGAGTGCAATACTAAGCAGAAAAAGCTAGAAAAGAATATAAAACCTCCAGCCAAACTTGAAAAAGCCAAAGGACTGGTGACCCTTGGCCGAACAACCTTCATATATGAAATCTATAAGAAAACTGAATCTCAGCCGTCAGTAGGCCTCAGAAAGATTAATTCTAAACAGCCTACTAGTTCCCTTCAGGCTACAGCATCACCATCTAGAGAAATAGAGGAACCACGGTCTCCTTCTAGGATAATCCAACTGTTAAACAACCCAGATAAGGGGAGCGCGGTCAAAGTTAATATTGAAGGCACCCCATTCCCTCAGATAGAAATCCCATATAAGGGAAGCGTCATTAAAACAGTCCCTGCCAAGGCCATTCCTTCTCAACCTAGGAACACCCTCCTAGAAATTCCGAAAGGTTATTAGCACATATTTGATCCTATGGCACAGAATCAGCCAAATACTCAAACTTCTACAATGCAATATCCTATAGTAGATTCTACTGCAAATGCACCCATGAAAGCGATCCCTCTTCAACACATCCCGACGTTTCATGGACTTACATCAGAGGACCCCGATGCATTCTTATTTTAATTCGATGTGCTATGTAGAGGGTACGATTACACCACTGACCCCTAGAAATTAAAGTTTTTCCCCTCCACTTTGAAAGGAGCAGCTATGAGATGGTCTATGGGTTTAGGTGGTGGAGTCATAAACAACTGGGAGCAAATGAAAGAATCCTTCCTCAAGAAATATCAGGATTACTGTAGGTCGAGAGAACTAAAAGATGAAATTTTCCAAATGATGGCCAGACCAAATGAAACTTTAGAGGAATACGTAGAACGTTTCCATTATAATTTATAGATATCCCCCTATGCATCACTACCTCTGCCTGATAATGTGTTGAAAACGGCATTGATTAGAGGTATGAAAGAACAATGGATTGAAACATGAATATCATGGGAAAAGGGGATATTTACCAAGAGAATTTTGCTGATATCATTAATTTATGCATCAGGAGTTCAAGAGGTAGCAGAAGGATAAAACCAACAGAATATGATCGGTTTGTTAGAGATAAAAAAATATCAACAGAAGGAGTAACACGTGTAGAACTTGGGAATTTATTAGAAAATTTTAAAACTGATATTCTGGGGACATTAACTACACAACTTGATATTGTGTAGGCTAAACAAAAGAAAATGGAGGCGGAACAAAATCAGGCAATTTTCTGCCCCCGATGCAGAAGAAAACATAGCTACAAGGAATGTCCACTAGATGCAGTTCAAACATGTGCTATCTGTACGAAAGATCACCTTACTGAGAGCTGCCCCTCACTTCCTGGATTGAAGGCAGTATACAAGGAAGCCGAAGAAGAACCAGAGCCAGCATACTTTGTTAACCAGCGTCGCCAATGGCAACCTAGGCAATCTGGTATGTTTTCGGACCCAACTTCTCTTTCAGCCTCCGCAGTATAATGCTCAGCAATATGGTATGTGGAAAAACCAATCTACACCCCCATTTCCGAACTGGTCATCACAATCGTTTCCTTCTCCAAATCCATGGATGAATCAGACAGGCCAATTCGGCTGGCCAAATTTTCCTTACACCCCACCATATTGGAAGAATAACTCATATCCTCCACAATGGATTCCCCCTACTTCACAGGGTTCACCCTGGCAGACAAATTGGCCAAAATCGACATATTAGTCAACAGAAACTATTCCACTCCCACAACCGACTCTGCCAGCCTTACAACAAAACCCCCAGTCTAATCTGAGACCGCAACTCCCAGTCCAACCCAATCCCAATCCTAATAATAGACCGGTCCAATCCCTCCAAATCATAGAAACATCAAAAATCGGACCTGACCTAAGGGAGTGCAATGATCTTCAGTTACGATCTGGATGTATAATAGAAACAGAGGGAGACAAAATAGTTCACATTGAAGATCAGTTACCAATAGAACAACCGCCACAACAAGAGGGTGTAAATAAAGAACATACCCATCAACAAGCAAGTACATCCTCTCCTCCTTTCCCGGAACGATTAGTCATACCACGACTAGTACAATATCTAGAATTTGACATTCTGGGAGAGTTACAAAACCTGTACATAAAAATTCCATTCCTCCAAGCCATTCAAGACATTCCTATATACGCAAAAACTATAAAAGAACTGTGCATAAAAAAATCAAGGAGGAATACAACCACTAACCCAAGAGTCCAAGTAGTCGGCACTTTATCTAACTTATTATCAGGAAAAGAGACACCGATCAAATACGAAGATCCCGGAAATCCAATTGTAACTGTCCAAATCTATGGTCAAACCCTGACTAACGCTTTAGTTGATCTAGGAGCTGCAATCAATATTTTGACAACCTCTACCTGCCAAAAGCTTGGCATCACATCAGTAGAACCTACTTCTACTTTGCTAGAATTGGCAGATTGATCTGTAGCTCGACCAGAAGGTACTCTATACGATGTCATGGTTTCTGTAGATTCCTGGGAATATCCAACTGATTTCCTGATAATTAATCCTAAAACCCGACTAGATGGACATACGCTAATACTAGGAAGACCTTGGCTTGCTACTTCCGATGCCTACATTGGTTGCCAGCAGGGAAATATGACCATAACTAAAGGACCAGACATTAAAAATCTAGTTCTATATCCTCCAGCACAGCCAAGCCTGCCAATGATCAAAACTAATCAGTATCCTGTGTCATACCTTACTAATAATATCAGATCCCCATTGACTGTACAGAAGGCTTTAGATTTTAAAGATCAAACAGAAGATGATGCCATCAATAACATCATTAGTCAAACTGAATCTAGATCTCACAGACAGTATTTTATGATAGAAGCAGCGTTTGATAGTGAGCTAGAAGAAGACCCTTTGAAAGATGCACATGACCAAACAACACCAGTGACTGTTGTTGCCAATAGTAAAGTAGTGGAAATTGAACCTGGTAAGACTCTAAATATCAACGCCAACCTTACACCCGACCAAGAAACAAAGCTCGTTAATCTATTACGAAAATATCAAGGAGCATTTGCATGGGATTACCCTGACATGAAAGGGATTGATCCTCAATTATGCACCCACCACATCTATATAGAAAAAGATGCAATACCTATTCGTCAGGCGTAAAGAAGACTCAACCCCATCTAAAAGAGGTAGTAAAAGCCGAACTTCAGAAACTTTTAGATTGTAATTTTATCTATCCCATCTTCGATAGTAAATGAGTCTCTCCCCTGGTGGTGGTACCCAAGAAAAATGGAAAATGGAGGATTTGCATAGATTACAGGGAGTTAAATAAAGCCACACAGAAGGATCACTTCCCTCTCCCGTTTATAGATCAAGTATTGGACACTTTAGCAGGAAAGAAATTCTTTTCTTTCCTGGACGGCTTCAGCGGATACAACCAAATCCAAATTGCCCCTGAAGACCAGGATAAAACTACCTTTACTTGCCCTTGGGGAACGTTTGCCTATCAAGTTCTGCCCTTCAGCCTATGTAATGCCCCTGCTACATTCCAAAGGGCTGTCCTTAGCATCTTTGCAGATCTAATAAACGATGGACTTGAGGTGTACATGGATGACTTTACACCATATGGAGATGATTTTGACCCAGCTTTAGATACCCTGGAAAAAGTCCTACAACGTTGTATCGCTACCAGGCTTTGTCTGAGCCACGAAAAATGTTACATGATGATGACAGAAGGGCTCATTCTGGGGCACTATATTTCAGCAGCTGGCATCCAGGTAGACCCGGCCAAAATCTAGATTCTTTTGCTTATCCCTACCCCCACTACTCAAACAGAGGTACGCAGTTTTCTTGGATTTTCTGGGTATTACAGACGATTTATAGAACATTACTCACGTATTGCTGCACCTTTATATGCTCTAACTGGCAATGTTGATTTCTTGTGGACAGAAAAATGCGACCAGGCTTTTAAGGAATTGAAGAAGCTTGTATCAACAGCCCCAGTCCTTCGAGGACCAAACTGGAATTTACCATTCCAAATCTCATCTGATGCCTCGGATACAGCAATTGGTGCAGTCCTGGGGCAAGAAGAGGATAGGAGACCATATGCTATCTACTATATCAACAAAAATTTATCCTCTTCCGAACTCAATTATATTGTCACTGAAAAGGAATTCCTGGCTGTAATACATGTTGTTAACAAATTTAGACATTATATCACAGGCTATCCCGTTGTGTTATATATAGATCATTCTGCTATCAAATATTTGGCAAATAAACCTGTTACGAATCCTAGAATAACTAGATGGTTGATCTTATTGCAGGAGTTCGATATCACAATCAAGGATCAACCTGGCAAGGAGAACCCTATAGCCGATTTTCTCTCATGAATACCGAAATCAATTGAAATAGCAGTAGTGGAAGATCAATTTCCTGATGAGCACCTGTTTGCTGTTGTTGTTCGAACACCTTGGTATGCTGATGTTGCCAATTACCTTGCAGTAGGTAAGCTACTAAAACACTTAACCCCTCAGGAACGTAAGCAGATTGTTCAGAAGAGCACTCGATTTTCGTGGATTGGAGGCCATTTGTTCCACACAGGGGCAGATATGCAAATTAGGAGATGTATTCGAGAAGACGAAATCTTCGACATCTTAAAAGCTTTCCATGACGGACCATGCGGGGGACATTTTGCTGAAAAAAGAACAGCACATAAAGTATTGCAGACGGGATACTATTGGCCTACAATTTTCAAAGATGCGAAAAAATTTGCACAAGCCTGTGATAGCTGCTAGCGAGCAGGAAGACCTGGCCAGGCCGATGAAATGCCTCTAAGACCACAATTGCTCATTGAGCCATTTGAACGGTGGGCTCTTGACTTCGTCGGGCCCATTAATCCATCATCAAATCAGAGGAAATACATTATGGTGGCGACAGACTATGTTACTAAATGGGTCGAGGCCGAATCATTGCCTAAGGCTACAGAAGACTCTGTAATACAATTCTTGTTCCATTTGTTTGTACGTTATGGACTTCTGAGAGAACTAATTACAGATGGTGGACCACAATTTGTTGGAAATAAATTAGCTGCAACACTGAACAATTATCATGTCCAACATAAGATCACTACCCCATACCATCCGCAGGAAAATGGGCAAGTAGAAAGTAGTAATAAGGTAATAGAATCAATTTTAACAAAAACCATTGCATCGCACATGCGTGATTGGGCCGCTCGACTACCTGAGGCACTGTGGGCCTATAGAACCACATGGATAAGTACTACAGGCTATTCGCCTTATCAATTAGTGTTTGGAAAACAACCAATCTTCCCCATAGAATTTGAAATCAAAATGCTACGAACTGCATAGGAAGTCAGCCTAGATCTGAGTGAGGCACAAATCAATCGATTACAACAAATTAATGAATTGGACGAAATCAGGCTCTCTGCATTACAAAATACGACATTGATTCAACAACAGCGAGTTAAATGGCATGATGCACTTATCAAGAATAAAGTCTTTCATGAAGGAGACTGGGCTCTGTTATACGACTCTCGGTTTCAGGAATTCCCGGGGAAACTCCAGACTCGATGGTTAGGACCATACGAAATCCAGAAGGTACATGACAATGGGACCCTTACCCTGACCACAATTGACGGTTCTGGATATGCATTCAAAGTAAATGGCCACCGAGTTCCTCTCTATCGAAAGCCACTCACTTGGAATTCCTTCTATCAGCAGCTACGACAAGATACTGATATGGAAATTTTAGGAGAGGAAGCGAAATCTTCCTCACCTATAATTTAAGGAATTCATTTTTTTCATAACTTGTACATAACATCTTGTATATATGTTTTCTTGATTTTCTCTCTGTATTCCAAGTGTTTCTGTTGTTCCTTTTCAAAAGGAACAACACTGGTGTGTTTCTGCTGTTCCTTTTCAAAAGGAACAACATTGGCGTGTTTCTGCTATTCCTTTTCAAAAGGAACATCACTTGTGTGTTTTTGCAGTTCCTTTGCGAAAAGGAACAACACTTGTGTGATTTTGCTGTTCCTTTTCAAAAGGAACAACACTGGTGTGTTTCTGTTGTTCCTTTTCAAAAGGAACAACATTGGCGTGTTTATGATTTTCCTTTTCAAAAGGAACAACACTTGTGTGTTTTTGCTGTTCCTTTGCGAAAAGGAACAACACTTGTGTAATTTTGTTGTTCCTTTTCAAAAGGAGCAGCACTTGTGTGTTTTTTCTGTTCCTTTGCGAAAAGGAACAACACTTGTGTGATTTTGCTGTTCCTTTTCAAAAGGAACAACACTGATGTGTTTTTGCTGTTCCTTTTCAAAAGGAACAACATTGGCGTGTTTCTGCTGTTCCTTTTCAAAAGGAACAACACTTGTGTGTTTTTGCTATTCCTTTGCGAAAAGGAACAACACTTGTGTGATTTTGCTGTTCCTTTTCAAAAGGAACAACACTGGTTTGTTTCTGCTATTCCTTTTCAAAAGGAACAACACTTGTGTGATTTTTTTGTTCCTTTTCAAAAGGAACAACACTTGCGTGTTTCTGTTGTTCCTTTTTAAAAGGAACAACATTTGCGTGTTTTTGCTTTTCCTTTGCGAAAAGGAACAGCACTTGTGTGTTTTTGCTGTTCCTTTGCGAAAAGGAACAACACTTGTGTGATTTTGCTGTTCCTTTTCAAAAGGAATAGCATTTGCGTGTTCTTGTTGTTCCTTTGCGAAAGGAACAACACTTGTGTGTTTTTGCTGTTCCTTTTCAAAAGGAACAGCACTTGTGGGTTTTTGTTGTTCCTTTTCAAAAGGAACAACACTTGTGTGTTTTGTTGTTCCTTTTTAAAAGGAACAACACTTGAGTGTGTCTGTTGTTCCTTTTCAAAAGGAACAACATTTGAGTGTCTTTGCTGTTCCTTTCTTAGAAGGAACAACATTTGTGATTTTCCGTTGCCCCTCTCAAAGAAACAGTATCCTACAAATTTATCTCTATGGATTCTTCTTTGAGGAAAGCCATCGACATTTTTTTGCCCTTATTGAGGATGCTTTACACCCATCTTCTCCTCAGTCTTTTAGATACAACAATGAACTTATGCGACGAACATAAACCATGATATACCGAAGTCAGCACATCATAAATCGCCATCACTATAAATCCAATATGTATAAGAGGACAAGAGGAGGGACATTAACTTTTCATCTTCGCTGTCATTGTCTTATTACCGGCACCCTGGTTGGTGATCTTTATCATGACGATTTCCCTAAAAATCATTCTCGACTATTACTTAGGAGTAAGAACAAATGATTTATATCTGTCTATTGGGATGATAAGACTTCTTCCACCATTCCCCGCTCTTAAGGAGTGCGGAACCACCCTTATGTGGAAATAAACAAAAAAGAGAGGTGCTCTGCAAAAGAAAACAAAAACAAAATATGAAAATTTTCAAATTTAGGATAGGGGGTCTCATTGAGAGCCAACCTACCATGATCATAAGGATGGAAGTGAAGTGACATTCCCATTATAGCCACCACACTAGGGATATGGTCCGAAGGTATATTAACAAGCAAACCTTGGAACATGGGGTCTCACTACGAGCCGACCTGTCCACGTTTCGCGCCTACCTTGTGAATGGCATTATGGCTATCTGGTTACCAAGCCAGCATAATGGCCTACATTTTGACAAAGCACTCTTTAGAATATACACAAAGGATCATGGTTCCGGAGGGTGAAATAAACAACTCTGCCAAGGATATGAACACCTGTTGGCAGCAGAGCTCTGTTAATGGCATAGAAGTCATAATAGTTACACCAACAGGTATGATATTAAATTTTTCTGTCTCTTATATCCTTTGCATAGATCATATGTCACACCCGATGTATATATCGCATGAATATTCATTACCACCAATCATGGCAACGGAACTGACAATGACCACTGGAGACTTCGTACGCTTGAGAGACGTCCCATCCCCCAGCTCCTCATTATATCACGCAGGCTCTTATATAAAACGCGATCTACCTTTTTGCCTCGATTTCGGCATTTCGTTGTTTTTCTAAAACATGGAATAATTCCATATGTTGTTCTTTATGATTTGACTTCCGACTAGCTGCTGCTCCTCTCTTTGACGGCGGGGGACAGCTTATCAGATCACGGGGGGGAGGTAACCTCATTACTCCATGGATTACGTGGCTGCACACCATTCGGGCGAGATAATGTACGAAGGAATGGCATGGTTTAACAGTATGATGATTCCATTCTACGGAAATTGTCGTCCATGATCCTTTTTTAGTTGCATTCTCTGTGAACTTTTCCAAAATTTGGCAACAATCATCCTCTCTGCGTCGCAAACACCGCAAGCAGTTGCTGTTCCATTTCTGAGTAGAATCATGGGCGGAAAGACGGTCCAAAGCGAACCTCACGAGTTGACAGTCTCCGTTGCTGCTCGTAAAATCCTGGAAAACGCAGGATGGTTGAATTATTTCAGCCGCCTGCAAGAATCAAATGAAGCAGTGACGCTGGAATTCCTACAAAATTTGCAGGAAAATTACTCCATAGTAGGAGGAAAGCGGATAGCGGTTACAGAGGATATCATCACAGAAGTCTCAAGATTACCAGCTGCTGGACCCATATGGACGCTGAAGAAGGAAAGATTACAAAAAGCTATGGAAATTTTCCAGGACGAAGGCCAAAGCTTGACAGTCAAAGGGAAAGGAGTTCTGCCAGCAACACTAGGGGAACCGTAGACCGAGCTAGCAAAGACAGTGCAAGGTTATATCACCTGCGAAGGGAGGAAAGACGTGGTAGGACCTCGTCACCTGAAACTTTTAGCTGTTTTAAAAGGAAAATGCTCTGTAAATCTCCCTGCACTTTTAAATTCGCTACTACATGACGCGACCCGAAGCCTGAAGAAGGCCCAGCACATAGATGCAGTTGTTAGCCACCATCAACTGATTTGACTGATAGTGAGCCACAGTCTCACTCAACAACAAAGCACTTGGGAGGAACTGATCGCAATAGTCGAAGGGGGATCGGCTACACCACCCCCAAAACCTGAACAGTCCTCCAGCATGCCGGAACGATCAGAGAGAAACAAGGAGTCAGTAGCAGAAAGACATGCTGCTTCAAAATGGAAACAACCCTTCGGTACGCCAGAACGACCAGAGGAACTCAGAGAATTTGCTGGCACACCCGACCAACCTGAAAGACCACGGAAATCAGCCCGGTTGGCTCGGATACGAGGAAGGTTGGAAAAGATTCAGGGAACCACGGCCCAGCCAATTGAAATTGCGGACAACCCTCCAGAACCAGAAGGAGGACCCTTCGAAGGAAATGCTGAGCAATCAGGGGCCGAGACTGACCAGCCGGAAGGAGGAATTGAAAAAGGAGATGAGCACTCTGAGGAAGAAATGGCCACCGAACAAGGCAATCAAGAAGAAGAAATAGCACAGCCAGGGGGTAGCCCGTTGCAGGACCCTGTGGGTGAGGAGGAATTGGCAGCAATCTGGTCAATATGGGGGAATATGGCCAGCCCTCTAGCACAACAAGCATCCCTGACGGTCCCGCAGAGGAAGAAGTACCCGAGGAAGTGCATGCAGAAAAGGCAGGAGAAGAAAACCTGCCTGGTTATGATAATGAAATGGAAGACAACAATCAGGGACAATCTGTCCCCAAGACGCCGGAAGATATCCCATATGAAGAAGGAGCGGACTTAAGGGCCAAACCCTCTGCCAAGGCAAAGGAAATTAAGAAATTAAGAAAGAAACAACAGAGGTTGCTGGGCACTATAGCCAGGCTCCGACAGCAAATTCAAATTTTGAAAGCCAATTTGAGAATACAAAGGACCGCAAGGAAAAGGAGGAGGGCCACTGTAGCAAGAACCCCGAGGACAAGAACCCGTTTTTTTGGTCAAAACCCCATCAGGAGACCTACTACCGAGGAACAATCTGTTGTTCCAAATAATAATGAGGAACAGGGTGCTGTTCCAAGTGACATGGAAGAACAAACTGCTGTTCCAAATATCGTGGAGGGATAGACTGCTGTTCCATCTGGCCCTGAAGAATGGATGGACATTCCAATGGAACAGCAAGAGGCTCTGATGGCAGGAGGACCACAGCAACCCTTTATTCGCGTTAAGAAGGAAACACAAAGCAAAGAGGCCCAAACAGAAGCACCACCCTCAGGGGTAATTCGGGTCCTAAAATCTAAGCAGCGTAATAGAAAGGTTCAGGTTAAACTTCCAGCCTCTATGACTTTGTGGAAAAAGGATCCAAAAACAAGGACCTTGCACAAAATGATGAAGGAAGCTCAGCAAGAAGCTGAGCAGCTGCGAGAACAAACAGTCCCTAGGGAGAGATACGAAGAGCTACAACAACAACTTCGGGACATTAGTCAGTCCGAGAGCCAGGCCTTTGAAGGATGGCAAAAGGAGCAGGAAAAGGTTGCTAAGGTAACTCGTCGATTAGATAGTGTTGTTAAGAAGATGGACACTGTGTGTTCCTTATATAATGACGTTTGGACTTGTAGGGCCCCTGCTAAAAATTATGCTTTATTTTTTCTTGAACGATATTTGCGATTGAAAATAAAAGCCGTTAGGGCAGGAGCACCTATCCACATCAACACTGTTAATGATTTTATAGACTGTTGCAAGCACTATGGAGTTAAGGTTCAAAGGTTATTGTGCGAGTTTTACTTGCACAACCTTGTGCTCAACCAGGAAACTGATTTAAATCCTGGCCCTTTTGTTGGCGATATACAATTCCAAGCCTTTATTTCATTTGGGGTTAATCAGCTGAAATGACTCAAAGCTTATAACACCTTTCAGAGACAAGACAATAGCCTAGACTTATGGGTACGAGCTGAACCTAAAGACCCAGTGACGCTATGGAAAGAGCATAGGAGCCTTATGAGGATCCCAGGTGTCATCGAGATATTAGGACCCATGCACAAAGACTTGATCCAAAATAGTCTGGAATATTTCCTGACTATTAAAGACCTTGCTATCGATGCTGCAAAATTTTGATATTGGACCTCTAACCCAAACATCCAGCTCAGGGAACCATTCAAATATGAGAATTTTGAGCTGGCTGCCAGCCGATTGAACCTTTATGGGGAATGGATTCTGCAAGCAGGGCCATCCTGGTGGGGGTATCGATTTCGCAGTCCAATTATTTGGCACCCTGTACCCGGATATCAGGCCTTGTATGAGATGCCTGCAGATCAAATAGATCAGTTCTTTGATAATCTAGTTGCTCATCATGGTTGTCGGCCTCCTCACGAGATCCCTTCTTCAGCGTATTCTCTCACCGCCTTGCATGTCAACTATAATGTTTTCATGAGGCCATGAAACAGGGTAAGCAGGGGGGTGTGTGGAGCACTTGGAAGGTATGCTTTTGACAAGAAATCTAGTGGTTTTTCAATAATAATTGTAACCTTTTCTACATTATGAATTCAAAGAAGATAAAGGATTTTGATAAAATGTACAAGAATTTACAAAGGAAGCTCAAGTACTAATAATTGACGTTTTTCTATGCAGGAAGACGTGGAAGCAAGGAGTTGCCTTCCAAAAGCGAGAAGCAGAGGAAGAATAACTGTTGTCCCTCCATAGGGGAACCAGATGCGAACAAGATCAAGCAAATTAGAGCTGAATAGTCCAGGAAAAGAATGCGGGATACCGAGTCGGCGAAGGCGAGAAAGAAAAGAGAAGGATTAACCGATTGGCGAATCCCTGAGGATCTTCGATCCTGAGGGATCGCTGTCTTACTTATCTTTGATTATCTAGATACCTCTGTTATTACTGTTATATAAAGGAACAACGTCATTGAGCAAGAGGACTACTATTTTTGTAATTTTAAGTTTCAGAACAAACTTTGATCATCGAGTCTCACTGAGACCTGGTTTTGTTATACTTTTGTTGATGCAAGTAATATAAAAGACTTGGTGCTTATTTCATCTCTGCGTCTGGAGTAACCTAAGGTGGTGTACCACTGGCAGCTAAGGGCCCGGCTCTGAAGGACACTTGCTTTTGTATCATTATACGGTGATTTGTGTGTGGTTTGTTTATCTTTATTATTCAGCAATCTGATACATCCTCTAGATGATATGCTATGCTCTGTTATGATCAATGCATGAACAATTTCTCTATGTAATGATTTTGCACTGTACAATTGGATCTATTCAGGGTCGAATTGCATATTTAATCAGCTCTTTCTGTAACAGAGTGTTGGTATGAATGTTACTGTCATTGGATCCATGTGAAATAATATTTGTGGGACTTGAAAGTAGCGTTACTCTGTTTAGGAGCATAGTTATATCATTCATCATTCTCATATTGCTATATTAGTATAGAACATGTACATACGGTTGATGCTTGCTGTTCCATAATTCATCAAGGATTGCTATTCCATTTTATTATTGCTGTTCCAATTTACTGTTGTTCCGTTTTCCTGCTGTTCCATTTACTGCTGTTCCATTTCCATTTTGCTGTTCCATTTTACCTTCTGCCATTTTATTTATCTGCCTTTTTTGTTTTGGTGTGAGAGAAGGTCTAAGGCTGTAGTGAGCTTCAGCAAGACGCTGCTTAGCTCCCAGACCTATAAGTCCACGCTCTAATTTCCTTTCTTTATCAGTTTCTAGAGGGATGGGTTATTGCTTCCGTACCCTTGACTGATCAACTGTCTCGTGTGATTCTATCTTTTGGGTTAGTTTAGTTACAACTTAGCATCTGTTTTCTTTTGACTTTTCCGAACACTATACTACTAAGCATTACTCGGACAAATAGCCTCCGATTGAGCTACTCTTTGCAATAACAAAACGCTCCCGGATTGATTTATTAATGTGGAATAATTAGAGGTGTGAGAGACCCTAGTTATAGCTCTACACCATATTGCAGCAAAATGACTCCATTTATGGCACTTTATGGATATTGTCCACCATCCATCACATCTTATTTAAGAGAAAATTTTAAGTTTCAAGCAGTGGAAGATCACATCGAGCATCAGCAACAAGTTCTCAAACTCTCAAAGGATAACCTCACCTTGGGACAAAATAAAATGAAACAACAGGCATATCAACATCGCAACAAAAGGATTTTTGATGTAGGTGATTGGGTATTCCTACGGCTACAACCATATAAACAAATGTCCCTCAAGCAAGCTAAGAAGGATAATAAATTATCACCAAAGTACTATGGTCCATACAAGGTGTTGCAAAAGATAGGTACAATGGCATACAAATTGGAGCTTCCTGCAGCTTCCTGAGTGCAACTTGTTTTCCATGTTTCATGCTTAAAGAAGGTTATAGGCAACAAGATTCTAGTTAAAACAATATTTCCAAAACTTGATGAGTAAGGAAAAATCATATTGGAACCTAAAGCAGTCAAAGAAACAAGAACTCGACAATTACGAAATCGATCAATTTCAGCGTATCTCATCAAGTGGACGAACTTACCCATTGAATATTCCACATGCGAGGATGAGAATTTTATACAGAAGCATCTAGAACTACTCAAGCATTGAAGGCAACACTTTTTTGAAGGAGAGGGGCAAGTTAGGTCCCTATAATACTAGTGATTCGCCCATTACTATTGTCGTTGTATTCCTTATTATTATTGTTGTGCCCCTATTGTCGCCATATTGTTATTATTATGCCCCATAGAATCCCTCTATTGTTATTTTTGTGCCTTTATATTATTATTGTTAGGTCGGCCTTGTTATATTGTGAACCCTTAGACTCCTATATATACAAAGGAGGCTTTTTCATTGAATCATCCAAGAATTGTTCATTTGTGTAATGTAAAGGAGGTTGCCCCCTCGAAGAGGCTGAATTCTAAGGCGTTGATCTATATTTTCTATCCTTTTGTGAGTAGGTTTCATAACATAGAAATACCATTGCATAAATACAATGTACCAACCTTTTCTCCTTTTGCTATCATTAGCGCTCCTTTATTGACATTGCAAGTTTTATCTGTAAAAGTAGCTACACATCCTTTACCTCCTAACTACCCTATTGAAATTAGCTTTTTCTTCAGATCTAGAACATTCCTTACCTCCTTCAAAAGCTATTGTTTCCCATTCTGTTGGTTTATAAAAACCTGACCATTCCAACGATTTTATAGGGTTTATCATCACCCAGACGAACCTATCCAAAATCTGAAGGAGCCACACCCAAGAAATATCAATATCCAACACTAAGCCAGCTTCTAAAATCTAATCACTTGTAGTAATATATTTTATTATGTGAATTTATTAATGAGAATATTTTTTAATAGTTGTATCATTTAATTGTTCCCCTCATACATTTGTGTATTGAATTTAATTTTGACTCACCGCAATTCCTTCACCCATTTGTATGTATTATATATGCTTAGGTATTAATAGGCATGGTTTTGAGGAGGGAAATGATTGCATTAGAGCATCCTTCCCTTCTGTATAATTTAAACATGTATCTAATGAAATGTCATGTGCCTAAATAAATTTATTAGAAATGAAACTATGTTGTTCTTTCTTAAAATGCCTAAACAAAGAAATCAATGTAGATTCCAAAGATTTAGCATATCTAGTTTGGTTCATAACCATACATTTACCTTCTGAAAATTCAATATGACTATTGATATCCATACCAATTATTCTACCAATATTGTGGCCTCTACATAAAGACGTTCACACAGAGTCATCTTTCTTCATGCAAATCATAGTGGTAAGACCGAAGCACATGTCTTATTATACAAAATAACACTAGTATAGTTCAATGATGTGTTGCTTTAAGAGAATAGTATGAATTGTGGGAAAAAACATCCATTGGTGGACTTATCTTTCATTGATGCAATTAGTAATGACAATTATATATTATAGCTTATTTAGTTGGTATGACACTATCATTTACCTTGGCATGGTAGAAGGCCTCATGATTTTGACTCTTATATGATTACGTTGATGACCTAAGCATATGAGGAGAAAGAGGCATCTGAAGGGCTATTATAAGTGGAGAATGTAGATAATCATCTATTCAAAGTGAATTTTTTGTGGAAGAATGAAGAACATGTGTAGCTACTAGTGAGAAATATTTTCATTGCTACAGGTATCGTGGACTGCTTCATGGATGACAGATGTATGATGTAAGAAGCAATAATATGAGTAGTCATGATATGAAATCAATTGCCTTATTTAGATAGACATTATATTTGAATGATTAGAGAAACCACTAAGGAATCATCTACCACCAGATTTACAGAATGGGTTAATATCCCTTGCAATTTTCATAGCAAGGTATTGGAATTAAAAATCAACCCTCAATTTTCTCTAGGCTATATTTCAAGACTAAATTATCCTAGGTTTTTCTAGGCCATTATTCAAGAATAAATTGTCCTAAATTTTTTTAGTCCTTATTTCAAAACTTATTAGAAGGGTTGAAAAGCATAACTATGAGAAATTACACCTAACACCTACCTATAAGTGAGTTTCTCTACCACTGAACCACCTATTCCCTTACACGAGATAGAAATCAACCATAAATACCATATTAAGAATTGGATATGTGAAGAATCATACCTATCATTATATTATGTGATCATATATCCATTTCATCATAGCTAATGCTCACAAAAACCATGAAGTGCTTGTTAATAGTACAGAAAGTGAGAATATATTTCAGGCTACAACATAGATATTTTCAGGCAAATTGAAAATATGTCTTTGTTTGTTCTAGCATTTCTCTGTCACTTGGAATACTTGCAACTAGAAGCATACCATTTGTAGATTTGATCCTTCATTCTTTTCAAAACTAGTATATATAGCTGGTTTGCTTTCTATGTTTATGATGATGTGGATATTTGACTATCCCCCCCAAGAGGAAGTGTCATTCCACAAAAGTCACATGCTTGTTTCCTTTGTAGAAAAGGACATGCAACTTAATTTTAGGGAAAGGAAACATACGTTTGCAACCAAAACTACGTAAAATACTCTATAGTGACTTGACCAAAGATAAGTAGGTGGAATTTGTTGTTAGAAAGTGTAGCAAGAAAGGCTCAATTTGACTTTAGCCTTAGTCAAATTGAGTAAATCGAATTTCCACATCAACATGACAACTTGGAGGTTGTTAACTTGTGTGAAATGGCTATTTTTACTCATTTAACTCACTAAATTCGAGTTAGAGGGCTTGGAGTTTAGTTATACATGTGTGATTGCTAAATTTTAGTAATCCAGTTTAATTATTTTTAGTTGTGTTCATTTAACCGACCTCTAACTATTGTTGGAGTCAGTTGAAGGTTCGTTGTGCAGTGGGACAACAGTATAACTCATAGATTTGCTAGTTAGCTGATCAATCAGCCAAAAATAGCCTATCCATGCATGGAATTCAAATTTCTCAACTGAGGTGGAGCAGTTAAGGTTAGTGTAACATGAGTTGTATACTAGTTGAGTTTACAATTGTTGCATGGAGTCAGTAGATCCATCCTTGGGAATTGCGCAAGAAAATAGGAGGAAATTACCATCTTTACGGGCCAATTTCCTCAAGGATTGTGCAAGGAAATAATAGGTTGATGGAGGCATAAAGTGGCTAAGTGTTCACCATAGGTCCTCAGTGAGTAGGAGAACAATTATTCTTATGCAGGATGTGCTCAGAGTTGGAGCAAGCAATTGTAATAATTTATCAATTAAACTACTTAGTGAAAAGAGGCTTGAGGGGTCTTTCCAAGTTGGTTTCCCCTAGAAATCACCATGTACTTGCAGTTTTTCTTGTTGCATGTTTATGTATGTGTCTCTAAATTGTTATTTCCATTTCGTAGAATAGTAGAGTAGAATTGTGTCTCTTGTTTTTCAGTTTGAAATCTTGAGAAGTTGCAATTTCTTTCAAATTTATACATTTTTTATGTTGTCGTCATCAAA
Source organism: Pinus taeda (assembly GCA_000404065.3). Classification (NCBI taxonomy): domain Eukaryota; kingdom Viridiplantae; phylum Streptophyta; class Pinopsida; order Pinales; family Pinaceae; genus Pinus; species Pinus taeda. The sequence goes on from APFE030310149.1 coordinate 138,496, forward strand.
ATAATAGGATATGCATACACTAAAGATAATGAGGTAATCATCGAAGCTACAATGGAACTAAAGTGACCTAAGTATCAAAGTTACAAGCTCATTTCAATGCCATATAGCTCTCCAAGCATTCAATGCACAATGTGAACTAGTGCTTGAGAAATTATACTTCTCTATAATATGTGGTTTTTCTATGTTTACTTGATAACATTATTTGATAACTTCCTAGTCTATAGGACCTCTTATGTTAAAATTAAACTTGAAAAATGACTTTTATTAGGGTTTAATCAACAACTTAATCAAATGTGTCGGGTTTTAAGGTTGTGTTTCTATGGTTGATTAGCTTGGTTATAAAATTTTCTGGCTCATTTGGCTTTTCATATGTTGGAATATGTTGAAGGAGCTAGAAAAATAATGTGTAGTTCATACATACCAAGACCACAATGCCCAATTAAATAAATGAAAAATAGATTACAATTTTACAAAAGATGACCTCATAATCATCACCAAACTCTAAATGGAAAGCAACCTTGGTGGCCTTTGTTGAATCACCCATTCTACCACTTGTGTCACTCATGAGAATGAGAACCTTCTTATCTCTATTTTTACCACCAATATGTATCTTAATGTCATCCTCCCCCATGATGGTAGAATCCCTGCCATGCAACACACAGGAAGATCCAAAAACCTTGATTGAATCAAACCTAGTATGAACCTCTCACAACAGAGACTTATCACAACTATTTGAAGTCCATCTAAGCACAATGGTCACTCGGAAAATAACTTCTTGCAAGGGACTTAGATATGTTTCTAAATTTTTTTTGAGCATTGAATCTGATAACATTGACTGAACTCCTCTAAACTATGATACAACAAAGTGGATTTAATAGTGTGGTGATATCAGAGGATTCCACAAATACAATGGGTTAGAAGGAAACTACATCCATGCATATAGAGGGCTCGTGAACCAAGAAAAAAGTAGGTGTTATTTTTTATTATTTATAGTCATATTCCCATGAGAAAATTTACATAATTTTTTATTCTTTACATTAAAATTTCAATATGAAAAATTATTGTGTAGTCAACAACAATTGTTTTCTAGATTGATTATTACCCATTGGTTCTAGACATTTTAATATATCTATTGAAATCCATAAGTGGAACACCATATAGGAATCAATGACTAGTAGAAAATGAGAAATTAATGACTAGGTGACTAAAAACGTTAGTCACTAGAGCTTTTATGAGTGAAATACTACCAAAAATGAGCAATCTTAAAGTGGCCGAACTAAAAACAACTAACATAAATCACTAGTTTAGTCACGGGTTAAAATATGTGACTAGATAATAATTAATACAACTAAAAATGACTAACATGAATGAATAATTTAGTTTAAGAATAAAATACCACTATGTAACAAGTACTACAATAATATGAATCAAGTTTTTATGTTAGTCATCTTAATTGTGTCAAGAAATCTAAACTTACAAGTGATAAGGGATTGAAAGGTTGTTAAATATTGGTTGAAAGGTTATCCTTCCTTAAACACTTAGTCATCCTCACATGGTACAACATAGGTGAGCCAAATTTGCATTATTTATCTCTAATAATTTGTAATTTTAAAATTATATTAATAAAAAAAATTTATTTCATGTATTTTTAAAAAATATATTCGTTGAATCTAATTGGATCTAGTTCGAATTTCAAATTAATTCACAGAGAAATTTTAATTTTTAAGGCTATACTATCAAATAAAAACAAGTTTAATTTCATATTAATTGACCTAGATCCATCTTAACCCCAGATCTATCAAG
>APFE030310149.1:150839-167122 GCA_000404065.3 Pinus taeda
CATAGCTTCTAAAGATGGTGGCTTATTAGATTCATAGTAAATTTTATGTCTGTGGAGATATGATAGTGAGTGTTGTGAAGTTATTGAGCTTTGTGGAAAATTTGTTGCATCACTACAATCTATTTTTAGGAAATGGTAAGAATAGGTCGAAAATTTCATCCTCGTCCGAGTTCTAGCCTCCTTCTAGGGTGGGCACTTACAACGGTGGAACATTGAGGCAAGATGAAGCCATTAATGGGGGTTTCAATGGATCTAAAATGCCAAAACTTCCACACTAGTATAAACTAGTTAAGTAGAGGAAAGTATTGAAATATTTCCTCTTTTAAGAGCATTCTATGTAAGATCTAAAAGCATTGTTGTTACTTATGTTCCTTGGAAAATATTTTGGCAATAATGTCTTTAGACACTTCTCGAGTTGAGATAGGTCATGTTACTCATTCAATTTTGGAGGCTAGTTCTTAATAAATAGATGAAACAAGAGAAAATGGTTGTGGCTCACAAAATAGATGGGATGATCCCATCTCCTTTGCTAGGTTGTAGAAGGACTATGAGAGTGATATCTTGTTGTTGAATGTAATTCTAAGGCCTACCTACGTTAGAGGCTTTATTGATGTTTAAGGTTTACATGAGGCTACATGTATGTGAATAAGTCAGATGAGCTAGTTCCTTGTTTATCCTCTAGTGATATTAGGATATTTATGATTAGTATCCATCCAGCAAGACGAAGAGAGTTGACACACATATAGTGATGGGGAAAGATGAGTGCCAACTTGCTACCAAGGCCATTTGAACAAATTTTATGGCCACTTTCACCCTTTTAATGGCATAAGTGGTAAAAATGGTTGAAGAACAAGTAGAAGAAGAGATTAGAGTAAGAGTAGAGAAAACACAAGGAAGTTATTCATCTGTCAAACAAAGAATGAGGAATGATATGTGCATATCACTTCTTGTCTTGAATATATGACAAGTCTCTTGGAATTTGCAATGGTAAGACCTTCTGTAGAAACTACCAAAAAAATGTATTTTTCCATAAAACTGTATTTTGTAAATTCCATGCATTTGAACCTTATATTCATATGCATTCCTACTACCGAGTGTACTACATTGTGTGGATTGACCATTAAGTCCTAAAGTTTTTCGAATTAGAAGGATTTTTAAATTCTAGAACTCCTTACCCTTTTTTCTACATTTTGTGATGAACCAGAAGAGTGGTGCACTAAATGGATAGTAGCCAATTTATTCCATTATCTCTTAGTGTTCCATTCTTGACTCCATTTCTCTTCAAATCCAATTGTCCATAGACTAAGCTTAGCAATATTCCTTAAGATATAAACACCTAGCCTTATTGAACACTTACCCTTCCTTTCTCTTGTTCTCATTAGCATTCCATTTTCGAACAATGAGCAATTCATTTAGAAGTTATTGGCCGTAACCAATTCAATTATCTGCAGGTGCTATAAGTTACTGGTGCACATAAAGTACAAAATGTAGAGCTTGCTTGAGAGCAACCTTAGTATCATCTTGTAGCACTATGCACACTAACTCGAAAACAAGATAACATTTCATATTTGAAGCCTAAGCATTCATGCAAGACTTCTATGACCCTGAAATTAACATATAAGGCCACACCTTAATGTCATTCTAGACAGTCGAGTCGATGTCATTCTAGAGTAGAGTCTGTAGCAAAGAAGTGAACAGTCACAAAGGCAGATGGGAACAATATAAAGTCATACTCCTAATACTATGAAGTAATGCTAGCCTTAAGGTTCACAAAAGGTGAAACGAGAATATGAATGTCTTGAAAAATGTGAAAGCAGGAATAAGACAGTGTTGTCCTATCAAATTAATATTAACTAAAAATTTAAATATAATGTTTTAGCAAAAATATTAGTCAAACAGAGAATATAAAAAATATTCAAAACAAATTAGTACATGGTAAACGGGTTTAAATCGATCGGTATAGTCCCTGCGCTGCGAAAGGCAGGGACTTATAGGGTTTAATATTTATCCTTTAAGAAACGGAATCACGTGCAGATACATAGATATTCTGCCACATCGAGTTAAATAATAATCGTCGAAATAAAATATGTTTGTGAACGCTTCAAAGGTTTTCGGCATATGCCTTTTGAAAGATGCCCTCTACCTTACCTTATGACAATGACATACCACATTCCTGTTGCCGAATGTCCGGGCAAATTGTTCTCCGCTTTGGCACATAAATAATTAGACAGCAGAAACTACCCTAGATCGACGCTGCGAGAAAATAAATTGCACTTACTCGATGATTATGTAGTTGGGCAAATCCTGCACACTGGAAAGAAATGAACTCAAAATTCGTTTGCCTATTTTGTTGACATTATTGATTTCTTGTGTGCTTAAATTAGTTATTGAAACGTGCCAGCCAGCTAACCTCGTTATTAGCGATCTGACTGATGTTAAACAACATTCAGCCAAATATGTAAGGATAAACTAAACCCATCGTAGTAATTATCACACTCGAAATTGGATTTGTAGACTATTGACAAATAGTAAACTCATTTCAGGTGAGTGGGCTCCGTGACTGTGCAGGTTGTCTGCCACGAATTAAAAGGAGAAATACTACATGTGGAGAGAGAAAATATTTTTGGAGATGCCGTCAAACCAATCGAGTGGAAGTGGTCGAGTGGATGCACGAAACGTGACCAATTACCAAAATGGAAGAGTTCATATTAAAGTATAAGAGTGATGCACATCACAGTACAAAAGTATCTAGACATACATATTCTGTAGCACAGTCGAAAACAATAACTGTTTTGAACAATGTATTTTGGGTCGAGCATGATGTAAACCCGGCCAGGTATCTTGTCAGCAGCCGTCATATGCCGCCCTTCACAGAAAAGTCAGAAGCAAATGTTAATTCCCCTTTGACTACACGGAATGTTAAATAATTTTCTTTAGTTTTCGTCGACGAAAAAATGTCTTGATGCAGGCACTTTCTCAAGTAATGCTGCAATTTATAAAACCAAAAATATTGGAACTAATGTCAATTCAAGGTAATCGTTCTGGATTGTAAGTGAATGCGAAGAATCTGACTCATAACTGTTGAGATATGTTGGGCTTGTTGTGCCCAATTGCGGTGAGAGTATCTTTGTGGTTATTTTAATGAAAATCCATTATTATTTTTAATAAAAATATTTTCTTTAATTTATTTTCGCAAGAATTAATTTTCTTAAACAGGTTAGAATTTTATTTTAAAAAATATATTTAAATAATAAAAAACACAATTTGATTGATTAAAATTATCACTAAATTTAACTAAAAATACTATTATACTATTTAGTCTATAAAAAAAATTATCACTAAATTTCACTTAAAATTACTATTATCACTAAATCTCACTTAAGAATACTATTATACTATTTCGTATTATAGAGTAAGCAAGTCGTTATATTATTTTATTGTGTTCTTGTGCCCATTCCGTGCTACAACCACCAAGCATATTAATGTGGGGTTATAAGTGAAATTTTTATACTAATATACACTCGTTTACATGACCGGAATTAATTTTTCGTGGACTGGACATTATGTATAAATAGGATGACGAGGTATACACATTTCACCAACGGAATTCTAGTCTCTTGCTGTGTAGTTCTGTTGCAGAGGCGCATCTCAGTGTGTGTCTATTATCTTCTGTTGGTCAAAGTATCGTATTCTCTCCTACTAGTACGCTGTAGTTTGAGCTTTTGGTTTTATAGTGATAATCACTTTGAGTCTATACATAGAAGTTATCGTGAATTACTTGAATGATGGAGAGCTCTGCTATGATTATTTTAATTTTGCTTGCCGCACCGTTAGCTGAGGCTGCCCGGATTTTCGGCTTGAAGCCATTCTCTCTTGATAACCATTATCAGGTTAAGGATACTACTAGTAGTTACCAGTCGGTCGAGGATAGGACTCGCCAGATTGCACCCCTGGAGCTGAACGAATGTTCTAGCAGAAGAACCACCCTTGAAAATCATCCTGGCTCTGAAGGTAGCTTGAAGCCGAATGTATCTGCAAAGTCGAAGGTTTCAGACCAGCGTTCTGATGAACTTCTTCGGACAATCCTTCCTTCTCTGAAATTTAATGTTGTTTCGTTTGAAGTGAAAAAAAATGTTCCGCCCTTTGAACCGTTAGGTCACAGCCCTGGAATTGGTCATGACGACCCTCCTGGAGCTAGGCACTGAATAGCAAAAGCTGTTGAATTCATTGAAAGGCTTGCTAATATTTGGAAAATAAGACCTAGTAGTTCACTTTTGTAATAAGCCATTATATTGATGTTAATATTTGCGTGCGATGTCGAGCGTATGCTTTCTCCCCCGTCTGATTGCCGAATATTCGGCGAATCAACCATCCAGATAAGGATGCTCTATTATCTCCCATCTCTCATACTATACGAATTATTTTCTAGTCAACGGTTCAAATCAGAATATGCTGTAAGATATACAGGTTGTACATATGGAATAAAAAAAATTGTATGTTTTGTCATTTCTGATACTATACGAAGTATTTTCTAGTGAACGGTTGAAATCAGAATATGGTGTAAGATATACAGGTTGTACATATGAAAAAAAAATAAAATTGTACGTTTTGTCATCTCTGATACAATACGAAGTATTTTCTAGTCAACGGTTCAAATCAGAATATGGTGTGAGCTATACAGGTTGTACATATGAAATAAATAAATAAAAATTGTGTTTTCTCTTCTATCAGTAGAGATGTTTTAGTATCGACTTCCTATACGGTAGTAGGGTCATTCCCAGTAGAGAGGACAGAGATCGATGCAAGCAATATATATTTTACTTTGTATGTGAACACTTCTCTTTCATGGTACATGGCATTTTACTCATCTTTTAAAATAATAGAACAACAGACATAATAGAATAACAGACATACTAAGAGCAAGCGATTTAACGATTTAGCGATTTAGAATTATTATGGATTCAACTAAGTGAGAAATTCATTTTTTAAGTTGTTTTTACTAAGATTTTTTGGAAAAAAAATTCCTGGATTTTTTTGACAGGAGTTTATTGAAATCACATAAGTAATTTCTGCAAAATAAAAATGTTTCAGGGATTTTTTAGTCTACCAGAATATATATATACAATCAACCAACTAATTTGAATAACACAAATCAAAATTTCACCACAAATTTTTCCCATAATTCCAATACCAAAAACACTAAAAATTACAAAAAAAAAAAAAACAACTCCCTTATTTTCATCTCAAATTTCTAAGATATTTTAAAGAGCGTGCTTAAATACGAATAAAATACACTCAGATCCCTTACATATTATTTTTCATAGCATATTTATGTTCAACCGCAGCTCTCAGAGCTATGGGTCATGAATATGTGCAGTCGAGCATCTGTGAAAGTTTATGTTTAGCATGCTAGTAATATTTTTCTTTGCCAAAGGCACTGAATTGCATGAGTTGCCCATTGAAACACATGCTAACACGAAAAAAGGAAGATTTTTCAGCCAACTTCTGTAATTATAGCCGTTCTATTGCTTGTCAAACGTGCTTGCGATAGCGATTTTTTATTGTTTCTGAGAGTATACCAAGTATTATACAATTAACAAATCAAAATCTGGTGTACGACATACAGGTTGTATATATGAAATAGACTTATTCCTGAACGTTTTTAATCTATCAATAGCGACGTTTTGCTGTCCGCTGCCTATAACATGGAAGGATCGGCTGCAGTGTTAAAAATGACAGGGATCGTTGCCCTCCATATGTATCTGTTGCTTTTGCATGTCAATATTTCTCTTTCGTGATACCTCACACTATTCTTTATAACCTCAAATGATTGAGTTAGGGAGGTCATCACAGAAGGCGATTCAACATCATGAGGTCAACTCATGGGTGAAACTTATTAGTTTTAATTGGTCAGATATTTAAAGAATATGCTTTGATATGAAAAAAAAAATATACCCATATTTCCATGAATTAGTTTTAAATATATTTATGCTCAAGCTCAACCGTCAGAGTCCTGATCATCCTCGGTGAGTGAATGTTTATAGTTAGCATGCTAATAACGCTTTTTGTTTAGAAGAATGTTAGTATAAGAAAATATATTATACAAAATTTTGCTGAATCATATTGCAATATATTATTATGGTCGTCCTCACAGGAATGCTTAGACTGCTCTACTAGATATTTGGACGTAATTATTTTAGAGCCCATAAGGAATAATTTTATAGCCTGTCGGCCACCGCGCTAATTCCTCCGCATCTTTAACATCAAAAGCTAGTACCGGCAACCAGGCATCATTGAACGTGCAAAGCGAAATTTTAACGATCCATTAAGCTCAAGACAGATGCATACTTAAGGTGAATGCAAATAAATTATTGCATGCTCTCGGCCATGCTTATCTAATTTCATGAATATTTTCCAAATGGCATATTTTCTAAATCTGTAATTCAAATAAAGCGAAATTTTAACGATCCATTAAGCTCAAGACAGATGCATACTTAAGGTGAATGCAAATAAATTATTGCATGCTCTCGGCCATGCTTATCTAATTTCATGAATATTTTCCAAATGGCATATTTTCTAAATCTGTAATTCAAATAAATTCAGTACATATGTTCTCCCTAAACTAAACAAATATTTTTATGTCAATTTGATTATATATAATGTCCCTCGAGCTTATTTAATTGTCAAGTATTCAAGTATAATTTTATATTATAGTAAAATCAGTTAAAAATGGTCAAACGGTTCATTTATATTTATATAGTTATAAAATATTAATGCATATCTTATAATTAAGAAGAAAGAAGCGGAGGATTGAAGTCCATACGGGTATGACATACAATTAATAACATTGTGACCTTGCTTTTATTGTTTTCTTGATTTACTTTTAATATAATAATCATTTTCATATATTTATTAGATTAATAAATTCCTTATATTCATAGTAATATTTGAGAAAGTTATATATATAATTTTTTGTTTAATTAATTTCTTTATATTTTTTTTAAAGTGTTTATTGTTTTTTTTGCAATAGACCATTCAGACATAAACAATTAGTCTTTCCTACCTTTTTTTTTTTCCACTTTCCACCAACCTCCAGTGTTGAGAGTGGATGTTACAATAGACATTTGTGCTTCAGTGGTAGCAGTCGGAGTTTCTTTATCAGAATCTGACCTTTCTGTAGAGTGTGCTCGATTGCTACCCCCAATTTCTTGCCCTTGTATGAGTTGCTCACTTTGCTATTGTAGAATGCTTGTCTTTGGATGTAATGTGGAGCGATTATGATTTTCATCATTTGGTGAGCTGCATAGAGTGCTTTGCTCGTTGAGATCTGGGTTATTTCCTTGATATTCTGCTTCTTGTTATATATTGTTTGTGGCAGTTTTTGTGTTTTCTTCATCTTCTATGTCATCTATCGGTGTGGCTGAAAACTGTCATCCTTTCGGCTTTGGTTGTTGTCTTCTTTTCCTGTATTTTTTGTTTTTTGGACACGCACTTTGTAGGTGACCAATTTGATGACAAATACGACATCTAAGGCAGTGTTTTCATAATCAAGTAGCTGGGACCATTGCTTTTTGTTGTGGAGTAAGAGGATGTGGTCTCGTAAACCTTGACTAAGATCAACCTCGACACACATCCTAGCGAAGGTGTAGATGTCCTTGCTGAGGTGCTCACTGTCTACTTTTAAGAGTTTCCCCAAAGTGTTGGCAATGCCTACCAATACATTGATGTGCCAAAAGTGCAGAGGTAGGTTGTATAGTTTTACCCACACAGGCATTTTGGAAACCACCATGGTGTTTGGGTCAAATTCCAGAAACCATGATGTCATAAAAGGCCAGCATTACTCGAGAACCATGGTCCCTCGTTCAATGCACATTCCTTGTCATTGACTGAGTAGAATTTGACAATAAAAAATCCTTTTGAGTAGAGGTGGATATCACAGTTTTATGTCCATATGGAATAAATCCATTGACCAAGCGATTCCAGTTTGGGCCAAAACCCATTAAACCTGCAGATTACTTCTTTAGATAAATAATCGTCATGTATTTCATTTACCTCAGGTATAGCAATTGATAATATAGGGTTCTAAGTTGTCTGCTCAATGATGTAGGCACGAGAGTCATAGCTTGTTGTTTTGTTTGTGTTTGAGGTCCCCTCTTCCCTTTTACTATGTCTTTGAAGGAAACAGGTCCTTTTGAGCTTGTGTCAGAGCAACCTCCACGGAGTCTTGTGCTGAGGTTAATAGTTGAGTCATTGCCTATGTCACATTCTTTCAGCTTGTGCTCTTCCTGCAATATTTTTCCTATGTGGATCAGAAGTTGTTTGCAAGGTGGGTTACCCATCCTTTCTTGTATCCTCTGTTTGAGTTTTTTTGTCTCCTCCTAACTCCCTATCTTGATGCATACTATGCTACCTTCCATAGATCTGATAAAAAGGGTACTCTGTTTACCTTCGTCAATTTGAGAAATAGTGGCTTCAAGATCTAATGTTGGGGTTTTTTCCTCTTCATTGTGAACCTGTTCAATCATGGTGGCTTTCGGTTGATCTAGGACTTGCGCTACCCACCAGTGATCGCCATATACTGGCCCAAGTGGTCCTTAGCATGTGGACTTGTTTACTGCTCCTCCCTCCTCTAATGGATCTCGGCTATCATGGCTCCATGATTCTTCTCCATGGCACCCCATTTTTCCTATTGTGGGAAACCCCCATCTTTTGGCAAAGGGAAACCCCTAAAGCATGGGCCATTTGTCGATAATGTCCTCCTCGAGTCCATATCTACTTCAAGGATCTCTGGTTTAGAGATATTAGTCCATCAAATGAAGGCATATATGGTTTTATGCTCTAGATCTGAGCTCTTGTAAGTTTCCCCCGTGAATAGAGGTGGTTGGGGTCCTTTGAAGGTGTGTTTGACCTTCATAATACAGAGATCAGACTTAATGATACGGGGATCCATGTCTGTGCACCCCCAGTTATGTGGGCTGGGATCCGAAAAGACCATTTCGTTCACCTCCTTAGGCTCTTCTCCACCCTGGGGCTCTGTCCTCTGGACCTAGACCTCCTTTACATATTTCCTCTATCCTAGCTTCTTTCATCCGTCCGGCTTTTCAGATAACCCCGATCTGTATTTTTCCTCTAGATCCATGGATCTGCAGAGAGGCGGCCTAGATCTAGTATATGCTTCCAGATCTAACCATTGCGGCGATAGATCAATGTGCTGGTTGATCCGTTCAGTTTGTTTCTAGCCTTTTTTTTAGCCATAATGCATATCTAGGGAAGAAATGATTTGTTGTCTTTTTCTACTGTGGTGACCATTCCCATCAACTATAGTTCCCTCCTCTAGCATGTTGTGTAGATGAGGTTCTTCCCTATTGTATCCATTCTTGTGTCCCAGATCACTGGGAGGAGTAAAAAATCCATCAGCCTAAACAAAAACCATCACCATTTTTCTGCAATGTTCCCTCATATCCTTAGTGATTTTTGGTTACCGGATGAGCTCAAACTATGAAATGAGGCTTATATTTATATTTATAGAAATGTTTATATCATTTGGTTCATGTAACACTATTGTTTTATTTCATGTAACATTATCACATTAAATTTTTTAACATAAATACAAATGGGGTGTTATGTTTTATGTATATACATACATACATATATATATGTGTGTGTGTGTTTATTTATTTGTGCATGTATTTTGTTAGTGTCAGTATCTTCATCCCTGCATGAGAGATCGAATCATCTTGTTGCATTGCATATTAGGTGTCCCACTCAATCAACTCCATTCTATTACGAGCATGGATCATCTGATGGTAGTGGCTTGTCGTACAATTTCCCTCATGTCCTTTACCTGCTGGCCCATTTTTTTCATCAAAATCATATGCAGTCACCTTTTTGTCTTTAAAAATTTAAAGAGTCATTCTTTTAAGGTTTCCCTGGGTTTCAAAATGTCCAATAATAGTCAGCAGGCACATGAGGAGGTTCCACTAACAATAAATTTCACGATCAATTGCTCAGAGATGTATTATTCCTCAAAACTTTGTTTTGAGAAAAAACAGAGTATTTTAGGTTTTATTGTATTAATTCATGTATTTTCAGTTCTCTTGTATGTAAAGTAGTTCAGAGGCAACCCTGATCTCCTTGCTAAGCTTCAATATCTCCATCACCTGCAAGGCAAACAAAAAATCACAGCATTCAATTCATCACACGCAAAAATAAAGCAAACTGCCCAAAAACAAAGTGGAAAAGTAAAGTCATATTGCAAACATTGTAAACGTGGGTTTTATGAAACAAAAATTAAAAGCTCTTGGGTATAAATCATTCTTCTCCATTCAAAAGCTCGTTTGCATTCAAAGAACAAAGTGTGAGCAAATGAAGGCCATGTTTGAGCAAAGCAAGTTAAAATGGAGAGAAACTATGCAAAATTGGAGGCGCGACGCACACAAGCGGCATGGCGCATAGGGACGCAATTGTTAGTGTAAATTTAAACTGGTGTGACACACTCAGGAGGTGCGGCGCATTGGGTTTGAGGCGCGGTGCATAGAGCTGCCAAGCCTATTTCACTAAAAAACTTCCTCAAATCACCAAAATCACCCAAACCCTCCAGTGAGCAAGTAAGTTAAGGTCTCCTCCTTGCTAGTGAAGGAGATTTTCATACAATTTATGGTGTTTTTGCAAATAAAAATCAAACCCACTTCCTTCGATATCTCAAGAAAACATTGCTTAGGGTTTGCACTTATCATTTGACTGTCAGGTTCATTATGCCCTTCCCTTACCTTTTCACTCCTTCATTTATTCCCCCATTCCCTAACTCCCATATTCCCAAAAATCATCTACCCCTATCCCAAAAACCCATTTTCCTAAATCCTAAATATAAATCCCTAAACCCTAGTTGCTGTCCCTAAAGCTACATATCACTCCCTAATCCCCTGTTTCCCTAACAAAACCCTATCTCAATAGTCCCAAAATCCCTCATACTCTCTCCCTCCACAGTCTCTCATATACTTTTCCCTTGGTGTTAGAAAATCAAAAAACACCACAAATTCCCTTCTTGTCATCAAGAAAACTCACTTACTAGTAGGCATGCAGTCCGATCCTTCATATGATCATGATGAAGAGACACACAATGACTCTCATATAGAGGTACATGCACCCAGGAGGCCTCATAAAGGTGGAAAACATATACGAGAGGAACCCACTACCGTTGCTGAGCTACAGGCCTGCCCTCTCACCGTGACTTGTTTCCAACACCAATCCTGCTATGAGTTCTATGAGATGGTTGCTAGAATTCGGTATCGTCATGAGTTAGCCTAGTTGTTTGTAACAATGAAGCAAGTATTATCTCCACCCGGCGTGGAAGGGCTCTCGCTTCCTTCATCAGCATAGCAGGTTCAAGACAAAGGCAAGAGGCCATTACAGGATGAGGGTCCTTCAGTTGAGCAGGAGACTGATTTCATTTTCATTGAGAACTATTACACTGATTTGGACCCACAAAGCTCAAAACTCAAAGAGGTCATCCAGGAGCAACAAGCGGATATCAATGCTTTTTCCCTCAACTCGGAAAGGGCTAAGTGGGTAATAAAGTATGTGGAGCAACGAAACAAGTAGCTTGAGGATCAACAAGTGATTATGGAGTTGCAAAGCATACGGGAAAACCACCAAGCTACCAAAAGGAGGAAGGTGCAGCTCACTTCACCTGAGTAAGAAATCAATGTCGATTGAGAATCATGGCTTGAAAGAGCTAATATCCACTTGGAAAAATTGTTGGAGAAAGCCAATAGGGAGAAGACATTGTCGAGACATATGGCATACCATTACATGGCAAGAAACAAAGTCTGCAAGGCTAGGATCAGGAGCTTAAAGGTAAAGTTGAAAAGGGCATCGAGGAGGCAAAAGGAGTATGATAGACTTCAGATATTGGCCAAGGTTTGCTTGGCCCAACACAGCTCTTGATGGAGAAGGCTCAGCCCAAATTTCAACAAATTTGGGACACTTTTTGCATTTTTGACATTTTTGGGCAAAAACACAAGAATTTCTGCTCTATGCATCACGCCACCTGGGGCTCGCTCTTGATGGGAGCTTCCAAATGAAAAAACTCAACATTTGTGTATTTGGCATGAAAAAATATGCTTTCCTACCAATGGCCAAGAAATTTGGACAGGTTTTGAGCCCTCAAAAAGGTCAAAGACACTCAAAAAATGACCTTACTGCCCCTATTTTGACATGCAGGAAGCAGTGTTGGGCGAACTAACCTTTGGAGGGGTAAATGGAGGCCAAATTCAAAAATCCGTCCTGGGTTGGAATGCAGATAGGCAGAACTTTCCAACAAGCACATTTGGACACTGGGAAGGCCTCCAAAGGTGACTACAAACAAGCACTATGCATAGGGACATCAACGTGGCGCATTGGGTAAATTTTTCTTAGTTTGACCAAGAATGCTCTATTTTTCGGCTAGCTTTTGATAGTTTGACTTTTTCTCCTTCTTAATGTCAAACTTGTGATGTAAGTTCATGTAAATGGATAGATATTGATGTAAATATGTCAAATTTTCACTTATGGAGGTAGATTCATCTATCAAAAGGTTGTTTGAAACTGAATGAATCAGTTCCATAGTTTCTAGAGGCAAGCTGTTCGATTGCCTAATTTCTAGTTCTCAGTTTAGAATTAGTTGGAACAGCTCCTAAACTTGTGAGCTCAACCCCTAGAGGCTAGGATGACTTATGGTTTTTCTATATTTTGTGATTTTTTAGTCATTAGCATGGTTGGACTTTTGAGAAAGCAAGGAGCTTTATTGTATACTCATATCAACAATTTTGGCTAAGGAATTGAGACTAGGATTTGTAGCACTCTTTGGGATTCATGTGGAATTTTTTTTTGGTATAGTGCTCTCTTCCATAATTGTGAATTTACTTATGTCTTATGTATGCCGTTATTTATCTTGTTTTATTCTTAACTAAGTCAAACAAGGGAAAAGGTAGAATCCATTGAAATTGCAGTGCTCTACCTAGGGTTTGCTTTAATTTTTCATGTTTTCAGTTGTTTGAAGAGGATCCGTGGCTTGTCTTGCCCTCTTCAATTCCTCGCCTATCTAATCTCTCCATCTCATTCAATTTTGAAATGCCAAACCAGTTGCCTACCTTGCCCCATTGAGATCTCTGCAAAACTGAGCCTCATTCCCTGCACCCAAAATTTGCCTTTCCCTTCGGGCTAACAAAAAATTCGTTAAATTAAATCAAACTCTTTTGCACACATACCTAGCCTTATATCAGTCATCTCAAGCCATTTTTGATCATACTTTCCTGAGATTGACAAGAGAGAGCCCTCTCCCGACTTGGTAGGGCTAGCTATCAGGTTAAGCATGGTTTGATGTTACCCTAGATCCTACCTTTCTCAGCCTAAGGTAGATTTAGGCACTAACATAGCGGCGACCATACTGGGGAAGAAAAGTTTATTATCATTGTTTTGCTTTATAAACTGCAAACGGATCCTGAAGTTAGCTATGTAGCCTTCAAAATGCTTTTGCTTTGCATTAGCGAAAGTAGATGAAGGCTGCTTCAGTAAATATCCAGTCTAGTCTTATAAATGAAACATCTGACTTGCAAATTTCCCTAGTACATGAATCAAGTTAGATCTGATTGTTGATGGTGGACAGTAGTCAGACATGTATGAAGGCTGGAATCATTCACTTGGTAGCTCTAGTGTCGAAGAATCCCAAGCCTCAGAATTTTTATGGCAACTCCACTCTTCAAGAACCAGTAGCGTGAAGAATTTTTTGGTGAATTCATTGTTATCAAAATGGTTTCGCTGGATCCAAGGTATGCTGACATCAGCCGAGATCACATTCTAGGTTTTCCAAATAAAATTGCTAAGGTAGATTGGCAAAGGAATTTTCCTACGTTTAAAGATGATGATAGGAAGGATGTTGCTTTACATCTAGTTAGATTTCACATACATATTCACAAGTTGAAGTTTGATTTTCCTGAATATTGCTTGATGAAGATATTCATGGCCACTCTAGAAGGTGAAGCCCGATCTTGGTATGAAACAATGCCACCAGCTTGTATCTACTGTTTGAAGTATTTTCATACCATGTTCTTTGAGAGGTATAAAGAATCTTATCCATCCTTAACTTTAGTTCAGGACTGTTGTAGCCATGTTCATAGTTTTATTGAAAATCTTGAAAAGTTTATGAAGATGATGACTTCATGGACGATGAGATCATGGAGGTCCTGTATGAAAATCCATTTCAGCATTATAAAAAGAGCTTAGAAGATACTCATCAAGATGTTCAGGAAACTTTGCAGCAGGATCAAGACCTTAGCACAGTGGAAAATGGTGAAAGAGAAGGTTTTATTTCAGACCTGTCCATAGAAGAAAACATTATGCATGAAAGTCAAGTTTCAATTTTAGAATGTGATAAAGTCAAGCCAACTATTTCAGATCTAGATTCAGATCATGATGATGAAGACAACCTTGTTCTGAATCCCATGAAGGAGAGATTTGTTTTTGAGATCATCTGGAATGAAGAAGACATAGTTATTGACCCAAGCCTTCATGAAGAGGGAATCCAATCATTTCATGAAAAACAAGATGATATCTTTGTACAAATAAGTGAAAAATCTTCTTTCAATAACTGAGTGATAAATTATAATTTGATTGCCATGTCATATGAGGATGGTCAACAATTTTTTCAAATTTCAGAAGACCAGGGAATTAAGGACTGTCATTCAAGTTTTTTATGTTTTTTATGTTATTTCAAGAAGACAATAATTGCTTGAGAAAAATAAAACAAAAGTATTATCTCCTCTATCTGAAGATTAAATAGATCAACTCCTAAAAGGTCAGGTTATAGCTTAAGATAATGCAGGTCTGCAATGTGCACATGGTCACGAAGGTGCTGGTGAAACTTCTTCTTCTTTTGAAAATGATGACAGTCTTGAAATTATCCTTATAGATCAGAAAAAAGATAATATTTTCTTTCATGAAGATGATAAGGCTGTTATGTATGATAATCTTGAAGAATTTTTTTTGTTTAAGAATGACCTAGGGCATGAAGTTGAGGAATATGAGCTTGAGAGAGACAATATGCCATAATTTATCATGGATGAGGAATTTACATCTAACACTCAAATGGCAGAAGCTTATCCCTATCTATGCCTTCCTATCACTCAGCAATCAATTGTTCTTTCAAATGATAATGAAGGGAGTACTTGTGTTTTTGCTGCTGGGTCTCAAGGCAAGCTAGTGCTTCAGGATTTTCAAGATCCCTTTGACATTCTTTTGCAAGCACTAGAGAAGATAAATGTTTCTTGGTTCATTATCATAAGTGTTGGATCCCTATAATACTAGTGATTACCCCATTACTATTGTAGTTGTACCCCTTATTAATATTGTTGTGCCCCTATTATCCCCATATTTTTATTACTGTGCCCCATAGAATCCCTCTATTATTATTTTTGTGGCTTTATATTATTATTGTTAGGTCGGCTGGGTTATATTGTGACACCTTAGACTCCTATATATAGAAACGAGGTTTTTTCATTTGTATCATCCAAGAATTGTTCATTTATGTAATGTAAAGGAGGTTGTTCCCTTGAAGAGGATGAATAATAAGGCATTGATCTATCTTTTCTATCTTTTCTTGAGCTGGTTTCATAACATTTGGTATCAGAGCTTTGGATTCTATGGTTTCGCTGCTCCAAATAGGTCATCATGGCATTTTCGCTATAATTTTTTCCTATGACGTTTCAGAAGCTAAAAGAAAAACCCATTTCAGAAGAAATCGTGCTAACCTTAGGTCTAAATTTCAGAGCTTTTCGAGCTATATTTGAGGAGATATGATCTGAGGAAGTTGGTCTTCTTGCAAACTCTTGAATTACATTCCAAATAGGTGGCTTGGGGAAAATCGTCATAACATTCTCTCAGAGCATTAGATTGAAATTTAGTAAGAAGGTATAGACAAAGGATGGACTGTAGTTTCTTGTATATATTTTTAAGAGCCAAAAGTTGAAACAGTGACTCGTGGCACATCGTACAAGTTTGCTCTACTGAACTAGTCTATAATCAGGTCACTGTGGGAGATTTCACATAACTCTTCCTTGGAGAATCCAATTTGAATCAAACTGGTGGCATTCGAAAGAGGACACAGAGGGCTACTGTAGGTGGCAATTTTAGAACTAGATGATCCGAAAGTATAGAGATACATGAGAGGCAATATCGAGCTCCTACAAAGTGAAAAAAGGTGTGTAGATTCTTTTAAATTTTTTCTTAAGCTTGGTTTGAAAATTTAT
>APFE030310149.1:168020-189288 GCA_000404065.3 Pinus taeda
ATGGCTTTGGTCTCGTAAACAATTTATCACTTGGGCAATTTTTACGGAAGAATTGATGGCACATTATGAGGATACAAAAAGCAACACTTTTTTTAGCCAATTGATAAGTCTCAAACAAAAGGGTCCAATAATGGAGCACATTGAGGAGTTCCAAAAATTGAACATAAGGGTAAAAGATATTCCAGAGGAGCATAGATTGATGTGTTCATAGGGTCTTTAAAGGATAATATCCAACATGATGTTCGCCTTTGGGAACCTGATTCATTAGAGAAGGCATTCAGGTTAGCAAGAAAAATGGAAAGCAAAATTTATGGCAACCAGAATGCATACCACTCACAACTATAAAGATGGAAGTGTTGTTGCTCCTAGTCTTCCACAACCTACAAGTTTGACACCACAACAATTGGAAGAAAAAAAAAAAAAGGGCTTTGTTACAGTTGTGATAGCAATTACACTAAAGGTCATAAGTGTGCAGAGAAGAAATTACTCTGCATAGATTGTGAAGAGGAAGAAGAAAAAGAGCAAGAAAGGTCAAAAGAAGAGGATATAATCCAGGAACAAAGCCTAGATAAAGAAGAAATGGATCCAACCATATCTTGTAATGTATTGGCAGGAATTCCCACTCCTCAAACCATCAAGATAGAAGGACAAATAAAGAAGAAAAATGTAATAGTGTTGATTGATTCAGGAAGTACCCACAATTTTATTCATTGTAAGGTAGAAAAATAATTGAATTGCTTCTTATATCTAGCACCCAAGTGTCAAGTGATGGTTGCAAATGGAGGAACAATAAATTGCTCCAGAAAGTGCCATAATATCAAGCTATCCTGGGGAGAATATGTATTGACTAGCCCAATGCTTTCCATTCCAATGGGAGGTGTTGATGTTGTACTAGGAGTTCAATGGGTACAATCCTTTGGTACAATAGCTTTTAATTTTCAAGAACTTTTCATGAAATTTTTTGTGGAAGGAAAAGAAGTGGAGTTAAGGGGTATTGCAGGGAAACTGGGAAAGATAATCAGCTCTAACAGTATGACAAAGCTTCTTAAAAAGGAACAAAGAGGTGTAATTGCACAATTATGTTCACTAGATGTTTCCATATTGGAATCATCTATTTCTCCAATTCTCCAAAAAGTCTTGGACAATCATTCTAAGGTATTTGAGACTCCCAAAGGTCTCCCACCTATTCATGATCATGATCATGCTATTCATCTGATTCCAGGAAGTGTTCCTCCAAGCATCAGGTCGTACAGATATCCCTATGCCGAAAAGAGTGAAATTGAAGGTATGGTTGCAAAAATGCTAGAGGTTGGTATAATTCAAACGAGTCAAAGTTATTTCTCTGCTCCAGTAGTATTGGTGCACAAGAAGGATGGATCATGGCGCATGTGTCCGGATTATAGGGAGCTCAACAAGCTCACTATTAAAGATAAGTTTCCCATTTCGGTCATTGATGAATTACTGGATGAATTGCATGGATCAATTTACTTCACCAAGATGGATCTTCGTTCAGGATATCATCAAATCAGAATGAAGACTGAAGACATTCCAAAAACAACATTTAGAACTCATGAGGGTCATTATGAATTTTTGGTCATGCCTTGTGGCATTACCAATGCACCTTCAACATTTCAAGGTTTGATGAATTCAATTTTAAAACAATTCCTTGGAAAATTTGTGTTAGTATTTTTTGATGGTATACTAATCTACAACAAGTCTTGGAATGATCATGTTGAACATGTTGACAGGGTGCTACAACTATTGGAGGAGAAACAATTATATGCAAAATGATCCAAATGTTTCTTTGGAGTACAAGAGGTGGAATATATGGGTTATAGTGTATCTCATGAAGGAGTTAAGGTAGACCCTAGCAAAATTAAGCCATTAAGGAATGGAAAATTCCCACATCCATAAAACATCTGCAAGGATTTCTCAGGTTGATAGGGTATTATCGCAAGTTTGTTAGGAATTATGGGAGAATAGCAACGCCTCTAACAACATTATTTAATAAAGATGCATTTTCATGGACTCCAGAAGCAACAAAGGCATTCGAACATCTTAAAGAGGTAGTGTACCAAGCAACGGTCTTAGCTACACCAGACTTCACAAAAACCTTTATTGTGGAATGTGATGCTTCAGGAAATGGAATTGGTGTTTTTTTAATGCAAGATGAAACACCCATTGCTTTTGAAATTCATCCAATCAAGGGAAAGTTTTTACACAAAGCTATTTATGAGAGGGAAATGTTGGAAATAATCCATGCACTTAAGAAATGGTGACCCTACCTGATGGGAAGACACTTCAATGTAAAAACGGATCATGATAGCCTTAAATACTTTTTAGAACAAAGATTATCCTCTGAAGAGCAACAAAAGTTGGTCACAAAGATGCTGGGTTATGACTTTTGAATCATCTAGAAAAGAGGGAAGCAAAATGTGGTGGCAGATGCACTCTCAAGAAAGGATGAGGATGTGGAAGCATTGTTGTGCGCCATTTCTATTATCCAACTAGATTGGATAAACGAAGCAAGGGAGGAATGGAATAATTGCGAAGAAGTGTGGGCACTTATTCGAAAGTTACAAAAAGATTCCAGTATGTCTAATACATTTAGCTCGCAGAATGATTCGTTATGGTACAAAGATCACTTATGCCTATGTAAGAATTCCCAGCTAAAACAAAAGATTCTTATGGAATTGCACACTTCTCCCTTAGGGGACACTCAGGATTTTTAAAAGCTTACCACACGGTTAAGAAGAATTTTTTTTGGGATGTCCTTAAATCAGATATTCAAAAGTTTGTGGTAGAATGTTTGGTTTTCCAACAAAATAAAGTTGAAACAATTAAGACACCGGGTCTATTACAACCTTTATCCATTCCAAGCCAACGTTGGGAGGACGTTTCAATGGATTTTATCACAGGTTTACCTAAGTCTGAGGGAAAGTGTGTCATCATGGTGGTAGTTGATATACTTACCAAGTATGCACATTTTTGTGCATTATCACATCCATTTCAAGCCAGTACAATTTCTCCTGCATTTATGGAAACAATTAAAAAGCTACATGGAAACCCAAAGATTACTGTAACTGATAGAGATCCCATTTTCACTGGAAATTGTTGGACAAAATTATTTTCTTGTCTTGGTACTCAGTTAGCTCATAGCTCATCTTATCATCCTCAATCTGATGGGAAGCCTAAGATAGTAGACAAATGTTTGGAAGGATATCTTCTTTGCTTTATATCTGATAAACAGACACAATGGGTCAAATGGTTGCCTCTGGCTGAATGGTGGTATAACACTTCCTTCCATACAGCAACAAAAATGACCCCATTCATGGCACTTTATGGGTATCAGCCACCATCCATCACATCATATTTAAGAGAAAATTCTAAGGTTCAAGTAGTGGAACATCACATCGAACATCAACAACAAGTCCTCCAACTCTTAGTGGATAACTTCATGTTGGCATAGAATAGAATGAAACAACAGGGAGATCAACATTGCAACGAAAGAAGTTTTGATATAGGTGATTGGGTATTCCTACGACTACAACCATATAAGCAAATGTCCCTCAAGCAAACTAAGAAGGATAATAGATTATCACCAAATTATTATGGTCCATAAAAGGTGTTGCAAAAGATTGGTATTATGGCATACAAATTGGAGCTTCCTACAGCTTCTGAATTGCATCCAATTTTCCATGTTTCATGTTTAAAGAAGGTTATAGATGACAAGCTCCCAGTTCAAACAATATTTCCAGAACTTAACGAGGAAGGAAAAATTATATTGGAGTCGGAAGCAGTCACAGAAAGAAGAACTCGACAGCTACGAAATTGATCAATTTCGGAGTATCTTATCAAGTGGAAGAACTTATCCGCTGAAGATTCCACATGGGAGGTTGAGAATTTTATGCAGAAGCATCCAAAACTTCTCAAGTGTTGAGGAAAACACTTTTTTGAAGGAGAGGGGCATGTTGGGTCCCTATAATACTAGTGATTACCCCACTACTATTGTAGTTGTACCCCTTATTAATATTGTTGTGCCTCTATTATCCCCTTATTGTTATTACTGTGCCCCACAGAATCCCTCTATTGTTATTTTTGTGGCTTTATATTATTATTGTTAGGTCGGCTGGGTTATATTGTGACTCCTTAGACTCCTATATATAGAAAGGAGGTTTTGTCATTTGTATCATCCAAGAATTGTCCATTTATGTAATATAAAGGAGGTCTCCCCCTCGAAGAGGCTGAATTGTAAGGCATTGACATATCTTTTCTATCTTTTCTTAAGTTAGTTTCATAAAAATAAGCCTTGGTTTCAATGGTTATTGTGAGTTGCCTACATGTACATTGTTCTGCCTGCTTGGGGAAAATGAGAGCAAAATTTCAGTATGTAGCCATCTGCTGGATTTGTTACATTGGTAGGCTCACTACACATGATTTTACATATTTCATTAGTAGGCAGGTGGTTGTCATCATGATTTGAAGCCCTCAAATCTTGATGGTCTGCTGCCATTCAAAAAGCTTTGTAAGTACTTGTTTTAGTTAAGTAACTCATGAGTAATTTTTTTGTTTTAGTCAGTTCAATATTGAGTCAGTTTTCAATCTTTATAATTGAGTTATGTTTTGAGTCAACATTGTGGTTTTAGTTTGTAGAAGTTATTGACTCCATTGCCCAATGTACGAATGCACTTCCTGCTTTCCCAGAGATCTGTAGTTCTTGGCACCTCCAAGGAGCTACCATCCCCATTGGAGCCAATGTTAGTGTCGGTATCTTCATCCCTCCATCAGAGATCGAATCCTCTTGTTTCATTGCATATTAGCTGTCTCTCTCAGTCAGCTGCATTCCATTAGGAGCATGGATCATCTGACAGTAGTGGCTTGTTGTACAGTTTCCCTCATGTCCTTTACCTACTGGCCCGTTTTTATTCATCAAAATCATACGCAGACATCTTTTTGTCTTTAAAAATTTTAAGAGTCATTCTTTTAAGGTTTCACTATCATTAGGTCTAGGGTTTAAAAATGTCCAATAATAGTCAACATGCACATGGGGAGGTTCCAGTACCAATAAATTTCATGATCAATTTCTCAGAGATGTATTTTTCCTCAAAACTCTATTTTGAGAAAAAACAGAGTATTTTAGGTTTTATTGTATTAATTCATGTATTTTCAATTCTCTTGTATGTAAAGTAGTTCAAAGGCAACCCTAGTCTCCTTACTAAGCTTCATCATCTCCATCACCTGCAAGGCAAACAAAAAATCAAAGCATTCAGTTCATCACAGGCAAAAATAAAGCAAACTGCCCAAAAACAAAGTGGAAAAGTAAAGTCATATTGCAAACATTGTAAAAGTGGGTTTTATGAAACAAAAATTAAAAGATCTTGGGTATAAATCATTCTTCTAAATTCAAAATCTCATTTGCATTCAAAGAACAAAGTGTGAGCAAAGGAAGAGCGCGTTTGAGCAAAGCAAGTGAAATTGGAGAGAAATTGTGCAAAATTGGAGGCGCAACGCACTGGGTGAATAGCGCGGTGCATAGGGCCGTGATTCTCAATGTAAATTTAAATTGGCATGATGCAATCAGGAGGCATGACGTGTCGGGTTGGAGGTGTGGCGCATAGATCTGCCAAGCCCGTTTCACTCAAAAACTTTCTCAAATTGCCAAATCACCCAAAACCTCCAGTGAAAAAGTAAGTTAAGCTCTCCTCCTTGCAAATGAAGGAGTTTTTCATACAATTTATGGTGGTTGTGTAAAGAAAACCTAAACCCTGCTCCCTTACATCGCTCAAGAAAACATTGCTTAGGGTTTGCACTTATCATTTGACTATCAAGTTCATTTTGCCCTTCCTTTAATTTTTCACTCCTTCATTTATTCCCCCATTCCCTAACTCCCATATTCCCTAAAATAATCTACCCCTATCCACAAAACCCATTTTCCCAAATCCTAAATATAAATCCTTAAACCCTAATTGTTGTCCCTAAAGCTACATATCACTCCCTAATCCCCTGTTTCCCTAACAAAACCTTGTCCCAATAGTCCAAAAATCCCTCATACTCTCCCTCCGTAGTCCCTCATATACTTTTCCCTTGGTGGTAGAAAATCTAAAAACACCATAAATCCCCTTCTTCTCATCAAGAAAACTCACTTACTATCAGGCATGGAGTTTGATCCTTCATATGATCATGATGAAGAGATACACAGTGACTCTCCTACAGAGGTACATGCACCCAAGAGGCCTCATAAAGGTGACAAACATATACGAGAGGAACCCACTACCCTTGCTGAGCTACAGGTTTGCCCTCTCACCATCACTTGTTTCCAACACCAATCCTGCTATGAGTTCTGTGAGATGGTTGCTAGAATTGGGTATCATCATGAGTTGGCCTAGTTGGTTGCAGCAGCGAAGCGAGTATTATCTCAACCCAGGGTGGAAGGGGTCTCGCTTCCTTCATCAGCACAGCAAGTTCAAGACAAAGGCAAGAGGCCATTATAGGATGAGGGGCCTTCAGGTGAGCAGGAGATTGATTTCATTCTCATTGAGGACAATGATACTGATTTGGGCTCATAAAGCTCAAAACTCAAAGAGATCATCTAGGAACAACAGACAGATATCAATGCTTTGTCCCTCAACTTGGAAAGGGCTAAGTGGATAATAAAGTACCTGGAGCAAAGAAACAAGCAACTTAAGGATCACCAAGCAATTATAGAGTTGCAAAGCATACGAGAAAACCACCAGGCTGTCAAATGAGGAAGGTGGAGCTCACTTCACTTGAGCAAGAAATCAATGTTGATCAAGAATCATGGCTTGAAATAGCTAATATCCACTTATACATTTTTTTGGAGAAAGCCAACAGGGAGAAGACATTGTTGAGACATATGGCTTGTCATTACATGGCAAGAAACAAAGTTTGCAAGGCTAGAATCAGGTGCTTAAAGGCAAAGTTGAAAAGGGAATCGAGGAGGCGAAAGGAGCATGATAGACTTCAGATATTGGCTAAGGCTTCCTTGGCCCAACACAACTCTTGATGGAGAAGCCTCAGCCCAAATTTAAAAAAATTTGGGACACTTTTTACATTTTTGACATTTTTGGGCTAAAACACAGAAATTTCTGCTCTATGCACCGCGCCACCTAGTGCTCACTTTTGATGGGAGCCTCCAAATGACAAAAAAAATATTTTTGGATTTGGCATGAAAAAATATGCTTGCCTACCAATGGCTAAGAAATTTGGATAGGTTTTGAGCCCTCAAAAAGGTAAAAAACAATCAAAAATTGAGCTTACTTCCCCTATTTTGACACACAGGAAGAATTGTTGGAAGAACTAACTTTTGAAGGGGAAAATGGACGCCAAATTCAAAAATTCCACTTGGGTTGGAATGTAGACAGGCAGACCTTTCCAGTAAGAACTCTTGGAGCAAATTTGAACACTAGGAAGGCCTCCACAAGTGGTTGCAAACAGGCACTATGCATAGGGACACCGATGCAGTGCATTGGGTAAATATTGCTCAGATTGACCAAGAATGCTCTATTTTTCCCCTAGCTTTTGATAGTTTGACTTTTTCTCCTTCTTAATGTCAAACTTTTGATGTAGTTTCATGTAAATGGATGGATCCTGATGTAAATATGTTAAATTTTCACTTATGGAGGTAGATTCATCTATCTAAAGGTTGTTTGAAACTGAATGAATCAGTTCCCTAGTTTCTAGAGGCAAGTTGTTCCACTACTTAATTTCTAGTTCTCAGTTTATAATTAGTTGGAACAACTCCTAAACTTGTGAGCTCGACCCCTAGAAGCTAGGATGAGTTATGGTTTGTCTATATTTTGTGATTTTTCAATCATTAGCATGGTTGGACTTGTGAGAAAACAAGGAGCTTTATTGTATACTCATATCAGCAGTTTTGGCTAAGGAATAGAGACCAGGGTTTGTAGCACTCTTTGGGATTCATGTGGCATTTTGTTTTGGTACAATACTTTCCTCTATAATTGTGAATTTACTTAAGTGTGATGTACGCCATTATCTATCTTGCTTCTTCTTAACTAAATCAAACAAGGGAAAGGGTAGAATCCATTGAAATTGTAGTCCTCTACCTAGGGTTTTCTTTAGTTTTTTTATGTTTTCAGCTGTTTGAAGAGGATCCCTAGCTTGTCTTGACCTCTTTAGCTACTCACACATCTAATCTCTCCATCTCATTCAAGTTTGAAATTCCTAACCATTTGCCTACCCTGCCCCATTGAGATCTCTGCAAAACTGAGCCTCATTCACTATACCCAAAATTTGCCTTTCCCTCTGGGCCAACAAAAGCTTCATTAAATTCAATAAAACTCTTTTGCACACATACCTAGCCTAGGATTGGTCATCATATCAATCATCTCAAGCCCTTGTTGATCATACTTTGTTGAGATTGACAGGAGAGAACCCTCTCCCGACTTGGTAGGGCTATCTACCAAGTTAAGCGTGGTTTGATGTTACCCTAGATCCTACCTTTCTCAGCTTGAGGTAGATTTAGGCACTAACATATTTATTGATTTTGATTTTGTTTTTTTGTCTTTCAAATGCAGATATGGAAAATAATGATGTCATCTATTATTTGAGAAAGTCGGCAACATTGTTGGAGTGATAAGTTTCATTAATATCTTTGGAACAAGTTTGATAGAAAACATGGGTTCCATCTTGCTCTTATTGATGATCATCTTCGTGTGCTAGATGAAACGAAAACACATGTAAAATAATTGTTACATGTGCACGAGAGGGAGTCTCGGAGGAGAACAAGAAGGAATTAGTTGGAAAGTGTTAAGTATCATGATCATTATCTATCTTGTTGATTTGAATTCGTGCTACTTTTGTCATCAGTTTGGTTGTGTTTTGGAGGAGGCCACTCCATAGATAACTTTTGATGGAGTGTTTCAAGTTCAATTTTGTAGTGGAATTATTTGATGTAAATAAAACAAAAAATATATGTTAAGACTTAATGTTCTTTCTATGGTTGCAATTTTGGTTAAATTGATTTTTTTTTCTCGTTGTTGTTATGTAGAAAATTGTATATCTTTGGTCTTAAAATTTCCTATTAGGTTGTTCTTCTTTCAATCCAATGTGTGCAATTTAGACGTGCTTTTTACATTTATGTTCCTTTGCTTCAATAGCAGTGTTACTATTTTATTTTTTTCTCTTGCATTTTTAAATTTGTGGTATATTGTGTGGTTCCCTTCACTTTGTTCATGTCTTTCATAATGAAAATATTGTTTACATTTATAATATTATTGTTGGGCTTTCATGTTCTAGCTATCTATATCAATTTTCTTGAGATTTATACTATTAATACATTCATGTATTGATATCAGTGTATTTATGGCTTAAAATTTATTTATTGTTTATAATATAGTGATATAAATGTGTTATTATTAATGTGATGATGATTTATCATGTTTAAATGGTTTATTAATCTCTTTGGTTGTTATATCGGTTTGTTCGGTTTATTAATTCCTCGGGTTTATTAATCCTTTATGTTTATAATATTATTTTGTTGGGTGTACTATTTCCTTGGGCTTATAATATTAAATGATTAGGTTTATTTTTTTTTCAAGTTTTAATAGTAATAATTCCTTGGGTTTATCATTTATTCCCTTTCGTTTATTAATCCCCAATTTTAAGGTCTAAATAATATTCCTAAGGTTTAATATTAATCCACTACATTTACAATATTTATCCTTTCAATTTATTAATCTGTTACTTTCATAGTATTAAAAATCCCTAGGGTTTATTAATCCCTTAGGTTTATAATATTCATAGTCATGTGGGCCGATCAATCCTTTGGGTTTAAAATATTAATTCCTACGTTTTATTAACCCCTTCCATTTTTAATATTGATCCCTTGCAATTTTTTATCCCTTGGGTTTTTAATATTTTTCCCTTTGGTTTATTAATTCCTTAGGTTTATAATATCAAAAGTTTGGGTTTCTTCATTCTTCAAGATTTCAATATTAATAATTCCTTTGGTTGATCATTTAATCCCTTGGTTTTATTAATCCCCTAAGCCTAAAATATTAATTCCTCGAGTTTATTAATCATTTGGGTTTTTAATATTAACTCGTTGGGTTTACTGATTCCTCTGATATATTGATCCCTTGCCTTTATTAGTCATTTGTTTTTATAATATTAATGCCTTGGGTTTGTACTATTAATAATCCCTTGGTTTTATAAAACCAAAATATTAACGGTTAAATATTTGTCAAACTATTGATGATTATGTCAATATCACAATAAATTAATCTAATATGGAAATCAACGATTGCCAACCATGTTCCTTTTAGAGTTTATAATAGTCGTGTACCTGTTGGTTTGATAAGTTTTATCCTTAGTTTTATTATTCCATTGGGTTTATAATAGCAATCCTTTCGGTTTATTGATCTAAGGGTTCATATTCCTAGGGTTTAACATTATTCAACAAGGTCAACAATAAAAAACCATGTTTGACCATGATCAACCATTTTCCAACATCAATCGTTTGGGTTTATTATTCCCCGTCAACAATGGCTTATTATGATGTCAACAATGATCAACGTTGGTTTATTATGATGTCAAGAATGGTCAATCATGGTCCAATATGGAACCATGATAAGGATTGTCCCAATATGAAAAATAATGATGGCCAATCATGTTTATTTTGGTGTTTAAATTGTCTTAAGGTTTATATATGTTGGGTTTATAATATTAATCCCTTGGGTTCATGATCCCTTGGAGTTTTAGTGTTAATCCCTTGGATTTATTATTCTCCTAGGTTTACAATGTCAATCATGGTCTATTGTTCGTTTGTGTTTTGGTTTATTATTCCCGAGTGAAACGTGATTTACTATGATCTCAATGATGGTCCAACATGGAATTGTGATAAGAATTGTGTCAATATGAAAATAAACGATGGTTTATCATGTTTATTTTAGTGTTTATAATATTTATATTAGGGTTTATATATTTTGGGTTTATAATATTAGTCCCTTGGGTTTAATATTATTCGCTTTGGTTCATAATCCATTGGTGTTTCAGTATTACTCCCTTGTGTTTATTATTCCCTTAGGTTTATAATATCAATCATGGTCCACCATTGTCAATCATAGCCAACAATGGTCAACCATGGTTGAATTCTTCGTTGTGACAAGGATTGTCTCATCATGAAAATAAACCACATTTATTTTAGTGCTTGTAATATTTCTATTTGGGTTTACCAATGTTATATTTATAATATTAGTCCCATGGGTTTAACATTATTCCCTTGGGTTTTTAATATTATTCTCTTTGGTTTATTATTCATTTGGGTTTGTAATATCAATCCCTTGGGTTTATTATTTTGTTAGGATTATAATATCAATCGTGGTCAACCATTGTCAATCATAGCCAACCATGGTCAACCATGGTTGAATGTCGCATTGTGACAAGGATTGTCTCACCATGAAAATAAACCATGCTTATTTTAGTGTTCGTAGTATTTAGATTTGGGTTTACCAATGTTGGGTTTATAATATTTGGCCCTTGGGTTCAATATTATTCCATTGGGTTCATAATCCCTTGCGGTTTTAGTATTAATCCCTTGTGATTATAGTTCATTTGAGTTTATAATATCAATTCCTTGGGTTTTTTATTCCCTTAGGTTTATAATATCATTGATGGTCAAACATTGCCAATTATAGCCAACCATGGTCAACCATGCTTGAATGTCGCATTGTGATGAGGATTATCTCACCATGAAAATAAACCTTGTTTATTTTAGTGTTTGTAATACATATATATGGGTTCACCAATGTTGGCTTTTTAATATTAGTCCCTTCGGTTTAATATTACTCCCTTGGGTTCAAGATCCCTTGAGTTTTAGTATTAATCCCTTGGGTTTATGTTTCCCATGGGTTCATAATATCAAATCGTCGGGCTTATTCTTAACCTGGGTTTATAATATCAATCATGGTCAACCATAACCAACCATGGTCAACTGTGGTTAATCATTGTTTGATCTCACATTATGGAAAATATTATCTCCACTTAGGGTTTGTATACCTTGGGTTTATAATAGTAGTCCCTTGGCTTTAATATTATTCCCTTATGTTCATAATCCCTTGCAGTTTTATTATTAATCTCTTGGGATTATTGTTCCTTGTGTCTATAATATTAATAATCTCTTTTCTTTGTTAATCCCCCTAGTTTAAAATATGAATTCAACAATGTTTATTTTAGTATTTTTAATATTTATCTTAGGGTTTTTATACCTTGGGTTTATAATATTAGTCCCTTTTGTTTAACATTATTCCCTGAGGTGCATAATTCTTTGGGATTTTAGTACTAATCCCTTGGGTTTATAATATCAATCCCTTGCATTTATTATTCCCCAATCAACCATGTTTTATTATGATGTCAACCATGGTCCATAATGGAATTGTGATAAGAATTGTCTCAATATGAAAATCAACGATGGTCAATCATGTTTATTTAAGTGTTTATAATATTTATCGTAGGGTTTATATATGTTGGGTTTATAATATTAGTCCATTGGGTTTAATATTATTCCCTTGTATTCATAATCCCTTGTGGTTTTAGTATTAATCCGTTGGGTTTATTATTCCTTTGGGTTTCTCATATCAATCCCTTGGGTTTATTATTCCCCTAGTTTTACAATATCGATCATGGTGAACCATTGTCAATCATAGCCAACCATGGTCAACCATGGTTGAATGTCACATTGTCACAAGGATTGTCTCACTATGAAAGTAAACCATTTATATTTTAGTGTTTGTAATATTTATATTTGGGTTTACTAATGTTGGTTTTATAATATTAGTCCCTTGGGTTTAATATTATTCCCTTGGTTTCATAATCCCTTGGGGTTTTAGTATTAATCCCTTGTGTTTATTATTCCTTTGGGTTTATAATATCAATCCCTTAGGTTTATTATTCCCTTATGTTTATAATATCAATCATGGTCAACCATTGTCAATCATAGCCAACCATGGTCAACCATGTTTGAATGTCGCATTGTGACAAGGATTATCTCACAATCAAAATAAACCATGTTTATTTTAGTGTTTGTAGTATTTATATTTGGGTTTATAATATTAGTCCCATGGGTTTAATAGTATTCCCTTGGTTTCATAATCCCTTCAGGTTTTAGTATTAATCCCTTAATTTTATTATTCCTTTAGTTTTATAATATCAATCCCTTGGGTCTATAATTCCCTTAGGTTTATAACATCAATGATGGTCAACCATTGTAAATCATAGCCAACCATGGTAAACCATGGTTGAATGGCACATTTTGACAAAGATTGACTCACCATGAAAATAAACCATGTTTATTTTAGTGTTTGTAGCATTTATATTTGGGTTTACCAATGTTGGGTTTCTAATATTAGTCTCTTCGGTTTAATATCATTCCCTTGGGTTCATAATCTCTTTGGTTTATGTTTCCCTTGGGTTCATAACATCAAACCCTTGGGTTTATTATTAACTTGGTTTATAATATCAATCATGTTCAACCATAACCAACCATGGTCAACTGTGGTCAATCATGTTTCGATCTCAAATTATGAATCAAATTCTCTCCACTTGGGGTTTATATACCATTATTTTTTAATATTAGCACCTTGAGTTTAATATTATTCCATTAGGTTCATAATCCCTTGGGGCTTTATTATTAATCCTTTGGGTTTATAATATCAATCCTTGGGTTTATTATTCCCTTAGGTTTATTATATCAATCATCGTCAACCTTTGATAATCATAGTCAGCATTGGTTGAATGTCTCATTGTGACAAAGATTGTCTCACCATGAAAGTAAACCATGTTTATTTTAGCCTTTCTAATATTTATATTAGGGTTTACCAATATGGGGTTTATAATATTAGTCCCTTGGGTTTAATATTATTTCCTTGGGTTCATAATCCCTTGGGGTTTTAATAATAATCCTTTGGATTTAATATTAACATGAGTTTATAATATCAATCATGGTCAACTTTATTAATCTCTTGTGTTTGTAATAAAAATCCCTTGCGCTTCTTGATCCATCAGGATTTTAATATTTATCCATTGGGTTCACTAATTCCTTGCTTTATAATATTAAACGGTTGGGTTCATTAGTTCCTTAGAATTATAATATTAATAATCCCTTTGGTTTATTATTCCTTTTATTTTTAAAATATTAATTCTTAGGCTCTATTAATTTAACTATGTTTCTTTTAGTATTTTAATATTTATCGTAGGTTTTGTATACCTCGGGTTTATAATATTAGCCCCTTTCGTTTAATATTATTCCCACAAGTTCATAATGCCTTGGGTAATAATATATGTTATTATTATAATAATAGTAATATAATAAATAGAAGCATAGCAACAAAAGTTTATCTTAGGGGGGTCTCATACTTTTGCGAGGGAGGACGTGATGGAGATTAGGGCTCGCGAGGATTTGGGTTAACAACATCAGAATTCACAGGTCACTGTAACCACTAGAGCCTGCTACCCTCGTCGTCTGCTATCGTAACCAGAACAATAATTCCACCTTACAGTCCGTGGGTTGACCTGCCAGGACCTTAAGGGGCATATACTGTTATTCTACCGGTCGACGGCTTGCTACCTATTACAGTTAGACGGTTCCCTGTTCTTTGTTTATGCTCTGTTATTCCAGCTAACTGAGGTGTCTACCATTCCAAGAAGCCGCTGTCGTCATGGATGGTCTGGAAGCTATTGATTACTCAGCCGACCCGCTAGAGCGGGTTCCCATATGGCGCACATCTTTCTCCACATCGGAAGGTATGTTCAATTCTTGCCTCACCAGTAGTTTTTATCCATAATCCTACGTGGAACGATCATGGACTCAATAGGTGGTTCTGCTAGACGACCCTCCTACTTGGCCAGTGCTCTCTACCCCCCCCTTCCTCGGCAACCCTTGGTTTCGTGTCTGGCTGCTTGAACCCTAACCCTATTTTGGACCTCCTTGTGTCAAGCTCTCTTTCCCGACCATTTGTTCCCCCATCGGTTCCCATAGATCTGACTGGATTTAATCCTAAAGGTTCCACCAACCCTCCTTCAGGCAGTTTTACGGTCGTTCCACCTCTTGACGGTTCCTTCCCTGGTTCTGCGGGCATCCCGAACCCTCCTTCATATAACCCTAACCCTCCCCCTGTAACATCTGTTCCTATTTCGATCTGGGTTCTCCCACAACGTCCTCCTTTGGGATCTAAGAGGAAGCATAAGTGTTACAAATCCAAGACGGACAACATTTTCCTCAGATTAGAAGAAGACATTCAGTGGGCTGAGATAATGGATTTTGCTAATAGGGTCCTGGTCGGTTGCATAAGAGGATTGAATTACATGGTCGCTTGCCTCAAAGCATGGGCATCCAATGTTTGGGGTCAGCATCTGGTTGACATCCCCTTCGTGCAAACGTTTTTGAGGGGATGGTTCACCTTGAGATTTTCTCGTGCCGAGCCTACCAACTGGGTATTGTCCTCCTACTAGCACTTTGAACATGCTCTAGTGCTACTGAAGAGATTAACGCCCCTTTTTGATCCTGAGATAGATTAGATAGGCATCAGACCTCT
This sequence comes from Pinus taeda, assembly GCA_000404065.3. Lineage (NCBI taxonomy): Eukaryota > Viridiplantae > Streptophyta > Pinopsida > Pinales > Pinaceae > Pinus > Pinus taeda. The sequence goes on from APFE030310149.1 coordinate 183,590, forward strand.
TTGGATTAGGCTACCTAGACTGCCGCTGCAATACTGGTCCGAAGACATCTTCCGGCAGATTGGCAATGGGATTGGTACCTATATGGAATATGATAAGTCCTACTAGCTCACTGGCATGATGGCATATGCTCGGATCCTCATCAACTTGGATACCTGGGGAGGACTATAAGAGTACATCACTATACAATGGAGGGACACATCCCGCAAACAAATCATTGACTATGAAGGCATTCCTTATCGATGTCGCAGATGTCACATGGCGGGGCATTTATACAGGCATTTCCCTCCCCTGTAGAAGAACAAAGATCCAGAACACCTCGGAGGATTCCCCTCTCGGCAAGTAAATGATATGGTCCTGGAGGAACACAATAAGGAGATTGGGGTTCCCTGAGGTACTCCTGATACAGCGGGAGTGGTCAAGGATCCCTCAGCCACTAACCAGCCTACGCCATCTCCTCCAGCCAACACCGATCATTCTTAGGGCATCAACTTGGACCCGGGTATGTTTCATACATCTTTATCTCACTCATCTCCTGTGTTTGGCTTATTTTATGTAACTGCATCTCATTCCTGCATCGGTACATCTCCCACTTTATCATCTCTCTTGACCTAAGTTGGAATATTTAGACCCCTGGGTCACGTCTAATCCATCCATACCATCTTCCTCCCTCCCCTCTGGTGCCTTGGCCTCCCCCCACGCTTCCCCCCAGTACTCCCTCTCATCCAGATCGAGGGATAAAAGCGTTGATGCGATTGGACTGGAACCTGAAGCTACCCCTATCACCCATAAGGCCTCTAGGGGCCGACCCTCCCCGCTCACTAAAGCTAGACACACAGCAGGAGAAAAAGTTGCCCTTAGGTGACAACAAAGCATCCTCAGGGCCCTTACAGCTAGGAATGACCCTTGGTCGCATCCCTCATGAAGATTATCTCTTTCAATTGCAGAGGTTTTGCTAGTCAGCCCAAGAAACTAGCTCTTAAAAGGCTGCTAACTTCATCCCATATAGACGTCATATTTTTACAAGAAACGCTTTGCTTGGATGATCCCCTTATACACACTCTTAATGCTTGGATGCCTAATTGGACCTTTCATGCCCTAGATGCGTCTGGGAGATCTGGGGGAACTGCTATTGGGATTCATATCAAAGCTCTAGAGATTAGGAACACATGGGGAGGGAGGGGCTTCATTGGCATGAATATTTTTGCGCACCCTCTAGAGATGGAAATCCGTATTATGAATGTTTATTGCTGCTATGTAGACAGGGCTATTTTCTGGAGAACCTTTCTGGATTCTGGTCTCCTACAGGTGGATAACATCATTCTAGGAGGGGACTTGAATTTTTCTTTGGGCTTCAGTGAATCATTGGGGTCACTTGGCCCAAGTTGATAGTTTATCAGACACCATCTCTTCCCTTCTCGAGGAACATCAGTGGGTGGACATTCCTTCCGCCAAGATTCAGTATACTTGGACAAATAATCGTAGTGGTGAACATGGTCTTGCCAGAATACTTGACAGATTTCTCATCAAGGAGGCTTTCCTGAACAATCTCCCTTGCATTAGACAATGGGTTGGTACTGGAGGCATCTCAAACCATAGGCCAATATATATGGAATTGGCAGATGCAAATCAAAAGATAAGGAGCCCGTTTAAATTTAATGCCTCTTGGATTAAAGATCCTTCATACATACAGTTGGTCACTAAATTCTGGTAGACTAGCCCTATACTGGACAATGAGGATCATACTGAAGGTTTCATAAGGAAATTGACTGAACTAAAGAAGGTCTTTAAAATGTGGGCTCATCAGAAACGCATAAATGATGACAAATCTTTGAGGGAGGCAGAGAGAGCTATTGCAGCACATGAGGACATCTCAGATGGCACCTTTCCCACGGTTTAGAGTAAAGAACTTTACACCTCTCACATTAAGAAGTGCTCTCAGATCCTTGAGGAGAAGGAAGAAAGTTGGAGGCTCAGGAGTAGAGTGATTTGGCTCACCAAAGGAGATGACAATACTAAATTCTATCATAAATTTGCTAATGGTCGAGAAGATATTAATACTATTTGGGAATTGAATGATGAGCAGGGGCACTTAGTTTCATCACAGAGGGATCTGGCTCGACTTGCTATTAATCATTTCAGGAGTATCTATAAGGCACCTTGAGCGACAAACATGTTGGAGATAATGTGAGTAGCTGAACACTTCCCCAGATTCATCCATCAAGAAGACACAGAAGACCTATTGAAGGAAGTAATGATGGAAGAGTTAGAAGCAACACTAAAATGGTTCAAGAAAGACAAGAGCCCTGGCCCTAACAGATGGACCATTGAGTTCTACATTGCTTTCTTTGAAATCCTGGGGGAAGACTTGCTCACGATTGTGGAAAATTGCAGAAGGAGTGGTAGGATATCCTCGACCATTAAATCTACCTTCATTTCCCTCATCCCGAAATCAGATAACCCCTCCTCCTATAACGATTTCTACCCAATTTCCCTTTGTAACTGTCTATACAATATTATCTCCAAGATAATCGCTAATCGCCTGAAGCCTATACTCTCTCGACACATATCATCTGAAAAATTTGCTTTCCTGCATCACAGACAGATCCATGAAGCTATTTCCACAGCACAAGAGCTCCTCCATACCTTGCAAATTAAAAAATAGAAGAGTATGATATTGAAGGTAGACCTCTCAAAGGCTTTTGATAGAGTATATTGGCTTTACATCAGACTATTGCTAACCCATCTTGGTTTTCCTTATGAATTTATAAAATGGATTATGGGTTGTATAACAGATGTATCTTAGAGTGTGTTACTCAATGGGGAAGCTACATGTTTCCTCCGTTCAGAGAGAGGACTCAGACACGGATGTCCACTCTCACCCTTATTTTTTTTACGCATCATGGAAGGATTAAGCAGGACGATATCAACTACTCGAGAGAGGAATCATCTGACATGCATCAAGATAGCAGATAACTTTTTCCTCGCCCACCTATTATTTGTTTATGATATACTCATTTTCTTAAATGGAAGTATTGGGGACACCACGGCCCTCCAAAACATTTTTAATCTGTTCCAACAGGCTACTGGGATGTCAATAAATAACAGTAAATCCTCAATTACTTCGATGGGCTGCTCCCAACATGAGATATTATATACATTACAACACTTCCCATTCTCCTCTCAAAACCTGGCAGAAGGGATTAAATACTTGGGATTCAGATTAAAGCCACTTGGTTACAAGATAGTGGACTGGACATGGCTCATTGCGAAAGTGGAGAAGAGACTTCAGGTATGGTATCATAAATATCTATCTCGGGCTGGTAGTTTAATACTTGTCAAAGTAGTGATAGAAGCCACTCCAGTCTACTCGATGACCTTGGCATGGATACCGAATGGTATATTGAACATATTACAAAGTATTTGCTGCAGATTCCAATGGAAAGGCAATCAACCAGGCAAGTTATTCGCCTGGGTCAAATGGGACACTATAGCAAAATCCAAGAGCTGGGGAGGATGGGGAATCAAGATACTGGACCTCTTCTCCAAAACACTGGCAGCCAATCTTGGCTAGAAGCTTATCATCAGTAATACTCTCTGATCCCGTGTAGTTCAATTGAAATATATCTGGCCCATGAATCAGATGGCTTGGATTAGACAGTAGCATGGAACGAGGAACAACACCTCCAATATATGGAAAGCAGTCATTAGTTCACTACCCCTGCTACGGGATGGTATTACGTGGTGCATTAAGGAGGGCAATGTTGTGCATATCAGTTTGGATCCATGGGTACGCTGTGGTAATGCTCACAGATTACCAGCAGACTTAATAAGGCATTTACATGACAGGGGGGTCATCCACATTAAACACATTGGTGAAGCATAAACTCTTCATTTCTATAACAGGCACTAAAAATGAGTCAAGACTTGGAAATCCCTGTGCAGTGGTAGAAGGAGTGGTTGAGCTATACGGATGCACTCATTGAGGCACACATCCGTCTAACTGAAGGACCAGACGAGATCATTTGGGCTTTTGCAAAACACGATGTATATTCTCCAAAACAAGGTTACATTAAATTGATGGAACCTCACAAGCCCTAGAATATACTTCCGACTTTGAAACAGCTACGGAAACTCAAGGCGGCCCCTAGCTCATGTTTATTGATGTGGAACATCCTCTTTGACAAGATCCCCACCTGTGCTAATCTGATGAAGAGATCGTTTCATTGCCCATTCTGGTGCCACCTTTGCCGGATTGAAGAAAAGAGCACAGAACATCTTTTTCTAAATTGCCCCACATCCAAAGAATATTGGAACTCCATCATTTCTCATTATCCACCCTTAAAAAATTGGAATGGACATAACATCATGGATGCTTGGAATACATGGTGCACAAATCATAAGGGCAAATCCAAGAACTTACCTTTGCTTGCCTGTTGGTCATTATGGATTGCCCGGAACCAAGCTATCTTCAACAACAGATCCCCCCATTGGCCTGCCATCTTGATCCATACCATTGCAGACTTCGACCTTCTTCTTGAAGAAGCCCCCAACGCCCCTCCCCGATCTATCATACCTGAAAACAATGACAAATCTAAGCCTTGGGCATATTTTGACGGCTCTGTGCAGGATACTGGATGTGGGGGTGGTGCCATCCTTCACCTTAATGATAATCATTGCTTCAAGATCCTCTTTAACCTAGGCAGAGGAACTAATAACTTCGCTGAACTTTTCACTACAAAACATATTATCCATTTTGCACTAGCAAAACAATGCAGACATCTACAGTTGTTTGGTGACTCTCAAATCCTATGCAATTGGTTGAATGATGCATCTCATTGCAATGCATTTACATTAAGGCACATATTAGATGAAGCTAAAAGATTGATATCATCATTTGACTCCTTCGTTTGTCGACACATTTATAGGGAGCTCAACTCAGAAGCAGATCGCCTAACCAAAGAGACAGCGCTTAGACATGGGAACGATTGGTTGATTCAGGAGGAGATTGATGGGGTCTACTACCAACACTACCATAGACCTTTTGATGATCTTGGTTTTAATGGGCTGTGAGCCCCATATATATTTTGATTATCATTGTATATATTTCACATATTTACTCATTTTTGATACTGGTACAAACCGATCATGTTACCTTAGTCATTTCTCTCTGCGAAGAGATGGATATAATTTTGACCTTGCTCACACTATGTTAATCAAGTAGATATAGATACAGTACACTAGATAGTAGACTCCTTGTGTGGAGACATAACAGCTCTCTTTTTTTATCATAATATTATGTGTCTCGTCAAGCAACTGCATCCATATGAATATGCATTGGCATCTACAAAATGTAATTTCTTAAATCAATAGAAATTACGACTTTTTGCCAAGGGGAAAAAACAATATAATAAATATATTATATAATAATAATAATAATAGTAATTCATTATTATTATATTATTATTACCAAGGGATTATGAACCGAAGGGAATAATATTAAACAAAAATGACTAATATTATAAACCCAAGGTATACACAGAATAAGACAAATATTAAAAATACTAAAATAAACATGGTTGAATTAATAAAGTCTAAGAATATCATAAATATATAAGAATGTCATTGTTATTATTTATATAGTTATTAATAATCATAAATAGTTGGTCTTTAAAAAAATACACATAATAATTCCCTTATC
>APFE030310149.1:194417-216980 GCA_000404065.3 Pinus taeda
ATTTTAAAGCTATCCGTTCATAATCAAAATAATATTTAATATTAGTTCATCCAAACAAATAATTAGATAAATAAAAAATTAATATCATATCAGCTCATAAAAGACTTTAGATAATTATATAAATAAACCCTTACAAATATATTAAGCCAACACACTTCCATCATCATTTTATAGCATTCGCTAGATTTGGGTTGGCTGGATTTGTTTGGGCCTTGTTGCTGGATTCGTGTTCTCCAAGTCATAGACTGACCTAACTCGGAATAATTCAACCACGTGCGATGATTTAGAGCCCACTGCCTTTCCAATGGCAGACGTTAATCATGTTAATGGTGCAGAGGCTAGATACTTTACCTGTTGTATGTCGATATTAGCGGATAAGCGATCCCGGCATTTGCATTTTTTTTTGTAAGATATACAGGTACTTTTGCTGAGAGACTGCTGTAGTTTCTTCCACTCGCTCCACCAACGCATCCAATACAGCAGTTTTCGAGCATATGGAAGCTGTCATAGTTTTCGGTCGCGTTCACACTCCAACAGTTGGCATTGTGGTAGATCAAGGCCGAAGGTCGTGACTACAACTGGTCAGTGGTTTCTGAAGGGTGGATTTTAAAGCCAAACGTGAGATAGAAAGGAGAGCCATTGGAATCGAATTTGGGAGCTATAAGTTCAAATAAGAGGTTTTGGTTCAGCGATTTGAAATAAGGAAGTGAAATTTATACGATGCAGCTGACGTCCTCATAACCATAAAACTGAAAAATAGTAATAATTACCCACGCATGTGCTTGGTTTTTGTTGTTTTCCTCAGCCTAAATGTCAACGTCACTAGGATAAGCACTGATCACGGAATGATAAGCACAGGAATAGACGTTTCAGATTGTTAGTGCAATATTACCGACTCACACCACGCATATTTAATCCGTGGGTTTTGAAATTGCCATTAGGATTTGATTTTTACTCTTTGAAAAATAATCTGAATAAGTCCAGTTGCATAGTTTCACAAGTTACTGTGCATTTTAAAATATCATGTAATTCTGTACCTAAAAGGATACACGATGACAAAAGACAAACAGTCAATGTTCCTCTTCTATCAGAATTTCAAGCAGGTTACAACACTCTTTTTCAAATATATATTTGACAATTTAACGCTTCCATCATAGATATAGTAGGTTTACAAATTCCCTGTGAAAATACAATGTCTAGCCGCAGCAATTCTTTATACACTAAGAGATATAGGGAGCAATTAATTGCCAAATTCGTGGTGAAAATACAATTGTCTAACGGCAACGATTTTTAATACCCATCTGATTTTTGTGTACTAAAAGGAGTTACAGTGAGCAATAATTTGGGAGTTACAGTGAGCAATAATTTGGGAAAAGTGTAAATCAGTTATAGGTTGATAATATTCTGAACCTGAATGCAACAAAATTAAGCAAATGACTATATAAATTAGTAATGTCCTACCACTAATTGCCAAAAAAAACACTAATTTTACCAGATATTTTAACCAAATATCATTTACAATAACAACTTAAATATTGCATATGGGATATAACTTGTAGACATCAAGCCCTCCTTAGCATTCTTTGTGATCCCCAGTTGGCCACTTCCTACTGGACCAAAACTATTGTCAAAATATTTTCACCAGCTCACAAAATATGAACTCATAAAGGGAACAATAAGAGAAAAAGACACCGGGGATCGTAGTCATTTCAAAAACATGGTTACGTGGCCCAGAAGATTATCATGCAAACAATAACGAATATTAGTAATTTTTAAGGAATAAAAGTTATTTAAATTAATAAATATATTTATAATGATATTAATTAATTGATCACGTAGATATTCATATTAGTTAATTGATTTATGTAGATATAATAATGTTTTTAGATTAATTATTTATATAGACTTGTCAATTATTATTGTGTTTATTTGGGCATTCACTTTCAAGTTATTAGGTATGAATTTTTTTTTTTTTTTTTAGGATAAGGTGTTAGCTCTTTTATTTCTATTACTTCAATTCAAAAAAGACATCAAAATGAGGTTGCCTTCCACTCGCCCTCTTGGGGAAACAGAGTATTTAAGCTACCTGAAGTTCTTAACAGCCGCCCAAAAATAAAAGGTCCATAGTCTGTTTATCCAAGTTAAATACACTATACAGTCTTTTAGATTTCTAATTCTACTTACTTGCATATAACAATTTTCTACATCTAATACTTGAAACTTGCCGAACTTATCTATACTATGCATTTTCATCAAAAATAAAACATATCTAAAATTACTCAGCTTCTGCCCCTGGACCCTGGGTAGTCTCCTTGTAAGCGATCTGCTGGCCTTCCTTTATCAGTTGCTGGATCTCATCCAGCTTCTTCTCCTGCATCTCCAAGGTGATCTGTATAATACAGAGCTCCCTCCTCAGGTTTGGAACCCCCTACGCAAGTTCTGTCATCTCTGTTGCCGCTTGCTCCAGAGCTTTGGCCAATAATCTTTTCATTACCCAATATATATGGAGGGACGGTTTAAATAATGACATTCTGCCCCTAGTGTTACTAGGGTCATGTATAAGAAACTCCCAATCTTCCATCTCAGAGTCCGACTGAGCTTGAATGGCTTCCTCCACCATATTTTGGATGATTCTTCTAATTCTGGGGCTCGTACTCTTGCTATATGCCTTCTCAGCTTGATGGATTTTCCTATCTATCGAATGTCTCATCTTTTTTCTCGGTCTCCCCATCTGCCTTCGTCGTCCTCCCCTTGCTCCTCGGTATCTGCTCGTTCCTCCGCCTCTCATGCTACTCGGTTCTGTCCCGCTTCCCGCTTGTTTGCTTTCCCTCTGTCTTCCGCTCTGCCTTACCCTTCCTCCCCATTGTCCCAGCTGTTCGTCGCTTGTTTGCTGTTGCTCCCGTTCTTCTTCAGTTCGGCTTCGCTCCTTATCCCGCCTGCTATTATCTTTCCGGTCCTCTTCCTCCTCAGAATCATCGTAAATCTCATATATCTCCTCAATTGTCTCTTCTTTCGCAATCGCCTTGCCTTTCCTGTCCCTTTCACTGCCTAGCTTGGCTTCCATTTCTTCTACGATCCTTGCTCGCTTCCTAGTTTCCATGACAACCTCAGCAGGATATCGACGCAGCCTCTCTCTATAACCGCTCACCACCTCTTTTCCTCTCCTCACTCTCTGGGTTCCTACGCACTTTTTTCGTTGTCGAATCCTTTGCTGTCGTTCCTTTATAATCCTTCTATCCCCGCTCCTCTTACCTGTCAACCTGGTCTTTCGCTGCCACCTGTTACTTCGCCCTTCACCTTTCCTATCAATTGTCTGGTTTACTTCATTTCCATTTATGGATTCTGACATACCTCTTTTTTCTCCTCTCTGATTACTTGCTTTGATTGTCTCGCTGTAAGGTGGTTTTTTCCTTCTTGTCATCGCACACTCCTATTTTATTCCCACATGCCTGTCCATGATATTCGTTCTACACCTTATCTAACATTCATTAAATGTCTCGGCTTGCCAATCCATCTCACCTGTCCGTCGCACGAATGATATGATTCGTGTTTGTTGTTTGCTCATTATTTTCATTTGTTGCTTGTTCATGGTCATTATTAATAATACCGGCCAAATCCTCCCATTCTCTGTTGGGCCGTACCGTTCTCCACTGATTGTCGCTCTTGCTATCTCGACCCTTGTAGCCCCAATTCGCGAGGAAATCAGCCGCTCGATTTCCATTCCTTTTAACATCATTAAATATTTTATATTCAATTCCTTTTAGAAGCTCTGCTATTTCTTGAACGATCCCTGTCGTTCGCCAACTATTGGTAACCTGCTCCCAATTCTTCCCGTTGTTCAGTTTCTTTAGGATTTCAATTGCTATCTGAGAATCTCCTTCTATCTCCAGATTTCTATAACCGTTTCGAATCACAATTCTCAACCCTTGGTGAATTGCCCATAATTCGGCCTCATTGTTTGTCATCTCGCCGCCCCACTCTGCATAGATCCACCTGGTGTTTCCCTGGCTATCTCAGAAGATTCCTCCGAATCCGACATTACCTGGATTCCCCTTGATTGCCCCGTCAAAGTTTAACTTCATAAAATTGTGTTTGGGGTATGCAAACTTGTCATAGCTTTGATATCTCGCATTAAGTCTATCCATCTTTTTATTATGCACCATTTCATATTTCAAATTTAGGTTCTTTAGAATTTGCTCCTCACCCTGATCAGCTTTCCAGTCTTCCATATCCCACTTCTCTACCAGAATTGATTCTCTAGTTAGGTTCACTACTCTGCTCCATATTGTTTCTGTGCTTTTCAATTTGTCTTGGAAAACTTTGCGACTCCTTTCTTTCCACACCATCCAAATTACAAAACCGACAATGAGATCCCAGGCCTTTCGAACAACTTTACACTGAAACTTGTCTTTCTGCCAGTGGAAGATCACTTCATTTGTTTCTTTCGGGGACCTTTCAGGTTTCAGGAATAGTTTCCCGACTTCCCTCCATAGGTTCCTGGCGTAAACACACTTGATTAACAGATGATCTTGAGTTTCCGCTTCCCCGTTGCACAAATAACATCTTGAAGGCCCACTGAAGCCTTTCTTTTGAAGCTTACCCCACGTCAAGATCTTGTCCTTAGCTACTAGCCATGCGAATAGGGTAATTTTCGGCCACCGGTTTTTACCCCAGATGCCCTTCCAGTCTTGATTTCCTTCAGTGACTTCCTGTTGATCTGCCAGATAGTAAGCCTCCTTGACCGTAAAGGATCCTTTCGTTGACTTCTCCCATATTATGATATCCCTCCCCGTTCTCGCTTTCACTTTCCTGGACTCTACCTTTTTCATGAAAGCTTCATGTTGTTCCTGATCTATCTCAATGCCCCATTCCTCTGGTGTTGTCCATTTCTGCCATATTCCATCCAGTTCATTTTCTTTACAATAATCCTTGACATATATATGGTTGTCACCTATTTTATCCTGTATGTTCCGGATTTTTTGAATTCTGCTCATTTTTCCCCTTTGTTGCCAATTCTCGTCCCAGAATTTGGCTTCCCCTCCTCCTCTAATTTCCCATAATACGTTCTTTTCGACTATATTTCGATTTTGACTGGCTAGATCCCAAATTGCCGAGCCCTTCGGGGTTTCCTGCATTCGGTAAATATCCTCCGTAGAATCTGGCATATTGTACTTGTGCCTCCATAGTTGTTTCCATAAGTCGTTGCCCCCTCTCAGCCATCACCACCAAAGTTTTGCACCGAGCACCTTGTTCAGTTTATCCGGATCTCGCAGACCCAAACCTCCCTCCTCCTTTCGTTTTGTCAGATGTTTCCAAGAAACTAAGGCCCACTTCTTCTGTTGGGACGAACCTCCCCAAATGAACTTCCTCAGAATTTCTTTGATCTTGGTACAAACCGCTTGAGGCACTGCCATAATCGATAGTGGATATATGTGGATAGCCTGCAGCACTGATTTCACTAGAACAATCCTTCCAGCAATGTTTAAGGTTCTGAAAGTCCAGTTAGCCACTCTGTTTTTTAATTTCTCTAGGACTCCTTGCCAATTCTTCAGTCTCTTAGAGTTGAAATCCAATACGTTTCCCAAGTATTTCGTTGGGAGTTCCCCTTGCTTAAAACCTAGCATCGTGGTCAAGTGGCTTTTAACTGTCTCCATAGTATTGAATATAAAGGTACAAGATTTTTCCTTATTGATTTCCATCCGTGATGCTTCCGCAAATAAATCCAGGAACCTTCTTCAGATTTCTCACTTCTCTTACAGTTGGTTCCCCAAATAACATAATGTCATCAATGAATTGTTGGTGAGTTATTGGCAGTTCATTAACCCACAATCTTAGCCCTTTGATATTATCAGTTTCTCTCTCTTTTTTAAGATACCTACTTAGACCTTCTACAGCAAGAATAAATAGGAAAGGAGATATGGGATCGCCCTGTCTTATTCCTCTAGAAGCCTTAAAGGTTTTCGAGGGAGTTCCATTGACTAGAATTGAGAAATTAGGAGTTGATATAAAACTGTGAACCCACTTTATCCACCTGTTACTAAAACCAAAACTTCCCAAAATTTCCTCCAAGTATTGCCAATTGATTCTATCATAAGCTTTCGACCAGTCTAGTTTTATCATCATTCCTTTTTTTTTCTTTGCTTTCATAGAATGAATTACGTCTTGAGTTACCACTAGACCATCTAGAATTTGTCTACCTTCTACGAAGCCGGTTTGTTCAAGGGATATCAGACTCTCTAACAGGGGTTTCAGTCTTTTTGCCATCAGGGAAGAAATTATTTTGTAGATAACATTGCAAAGGGCAATGGGTCTAAATCCCTTAGCATCCTCTGATTTATCATTTTTAGGGATCAATGTGAAAAAAGTGGAATTAAGAGCAGGCCATACCTTTTGGTTTATACGAGATTCTTCTATCAATTCCAGAATTTGCTTTCCCATAAAGTGCCAGCCCGCTTGATAGAAATCAACCGTAAAGCCGTCCGGTCCAGGAGCTATTCCCTTCTTCATGCTCATCACCACTTCCTCCACCTCTTCTAGACTAGCCGCTCTCATTAGGGCTCTATTCTGGTCTTCAGTTACCATCCTGGGGATGGCCATGCAGACTTCCTTTATAGCTTCAGATCTGTCCATATGAGGTTCAGTCAATATTCCTTTGTGATATTCCATCAACACTTTTTTGATCCCTTCCTGTTTAACAATCCTCTCTCCACCCTCGTTTTTGATAGAAAATATTTTGTTCCTCTGTCGATGATGTATCATTGCTTGATGAAAAAATCTAGTGTTCCTTTCCCCCTCCCCGAGCCATTTTATTCTAGATTTCTATCTCCATAAGACTTCTTCCTGCTTTCTCCTCTCCTCCAATTTTCCTAAAATTATCCCTTCTTTTCTGCTACTTTCCTCTGTTCTCCCTTCATTTATTATCCTTTGCTGCAAAGCTACCATTTCTTCTTCCAGTTTCTGTTTTTCCTCCATAATGTTTCCAAATTCTTCCTTGTTCCATTTTTTTATCCTTCCTTTTAGCTCCTTAAGTTTAAGTTGGAAGGTATGCATTTTTCCTTTTCCCTGAACTGTGCTTTGCGTCCACCATTCTTCCATTTTTTCTAAGAATTCCGGGTGTCTAAGCCAAAAAGATTCAAATCTGAATGGCTTCTTGCCGAGATTAGCCTTAATATCCACCTCCAGTCTAATCGGACAGTGGTCAGAGCCAAGAGATGGCATGATCTTTTCTTCTATGAATACGTCTCTGTTCATAATCGTTTCTGATACTAAAAACTGATCTAATCTGGATTCTATCTGATTCTTACCCCCTCTCATATTATTCCATGTGTAGATTCCGTTGATAGTTGGTATATCAACCAGCCTCAAACCATCTATCATATCATTGAATAGTTCCATATATTGATCTGTTTTCCTTATGCCTCCCTTTTTTTCTTTTAGGGACCGGATTACATTAAAGTCTCCTCCTACAATCCAAGCTGTCTCCGGATGAAGTTTTCGAGTTGCTTGCAGGTTTTTAATGAAATTTTCTCTATCTCCCGAAGTATGGGGACCATACACCCCTGAAATTATTACCCTTTCCTTCGTCCCCACTATTCTTCCTGAGCCTGTAAGGATTCTGGTCATGCTGGTCCAGCTCTCAAAAATTATCTCGTTTGGGTTCCACAGTATTGCAATGCCTCCTGCTGAACAGATTGCATCCTGTCCCATGACTTCGTATTGGAGTTTACTATTTTTTATTATTCCTTCCATCTGCTGCATGGTGATCTTTGTCTCTTGTAGGATCATGATACTTGGTCTGTCTTTTTTTAATTTCTCTTTCATATATCTCTGTTTACCCTTACTATTCAACCCCCTAATATTCCAGCTGATAATAATCATTTTAAACTCTTGGAGGGGTGGGAAAATACCTTTGACAGAGGTATCACTTTAGTTGAATTTATCAATACTTCGCCCACTGTTTGGATCGTTTCATTCATTGTTTTCCTCCCTCTTTTCCTGCTGCTTTTGCCAAACCCGCCTATTCCCATCTGTTCTTTTCCCTGTTCTCCTGATGTAGCATCCTGATTATCCATATTCTCCCTATTTCTTTCTTTATACTTTTGAAAAGCCTCCTTATATATTTGTTTTTGACGATCTGGAATGAATCTTTCGTCCAAGTTTTTCCATTCCTGGATTAATAGTCTCATAATTTTTTCTTCCTCTGCCTTGTTTTCCTGCTGACCCTCCGTCTCCATTTGGGTTTGGTTAGTTAGTATATCTATATTTTCAGGTGTTTCTTCTTTGTTCGTTTCTCTTGGTCCTGCGTCTTTTTCTCCTGTTTCCTGGATAATTTCCATGGGTTCATTTTTTGGATCTTCTCCCTCAACCACTTTGTCCTCATCCTCTTCATTGTTATCCTGGAGGATTTTGAACTTGTTCTGACTTTCAATGTTCGATGATTTTGTTTGCATCTGCACTCTTGTTCCTTCTTTGCTTGCTTTCTTTTTTCTGGTAACCTATTGGAAACCCTTGTCTGTCTCCTCCGTTCTCTCTGCTTCCCTATGTTGTTCTTCTTTTTTCCTTGTGTATTCTTCCTCCTTGTTTAAAGGGCATTGTCTATATAGGTGACCATACTCATGACACCTTCTCCATCTAAAGGGGATGTGATCATAGTCTAATGGATGCTGCCAAACTGTGTCGTGATATTCCAGTTCTATATGTTCCGGCAGAGGTTCAGCTATATTCATGTAAACACACAATCTTGCGTAAGATGTATACTTACCTTTCTTCATTGCATCTGCTACCTTGACAAAGGCACCGATTGTGTTGCCTATCCCTTCCAAAATCTTGGGGTTCCAAAATTCCACTGGTAATCCAAACAATCTGACCCAGATCGGGGCTTCCAGCATCTTTCCATTATTAGGATTATATCTTTCTTCCCAGTATTTCATGAATAGTCCTGCGTTGTTCATGAAATATGTCCGTTTCTCAAAAACCCTCTCTTTATCCTCCAGGTTCGCGAATATTGTTGTAAAAAACCCCTTTGCTCCCAGTTGAATTCTATGTGTCCTTTTGGTCTCCACCTTTGGTAAATTCACCTGTATAGTTCTTTTTTATTAGGCCAACACCCTACGAACTTGTAGATCAGTGCATGATCTTTCATATAGCTGTTATACTCCTCTAGCATGTTGTTGGGTATTACGTATCTAGGTTTCTTGTGTGCCCTTGGTAAGCACTTTCCTCCAGTCTTCATTTGCCACAGCTTTCCCATCACCAGTGCTTCTTTATTATTCTCCCTCGCCTCATTCTGGATGTTGTTGCCCCTTGCCTCACCTGCAACTACATTTTTAAAGGAGGGGATCTCTCCCCTCCCTAGCCGATTCTCCATATTTTCCCTCAGCACTCGCTGTTTAAGACCCCTCAGCTCCTGCGCGAGGGTTTCTCGTTCTTCCCTCCACTCCGCTCCGCCTCCCCTACACTTGCCCCTGCACTTGTTTCTTCTAGCCCTCCCTGCTATTCCGCCTGCAAAACCCTAGCCCGCCAATCGCCTCGTCATCAAAAAAAAAATTCGGGTTGTTTAAGTTATTAGGTATGAATTTGGAATAGCTATGATTTATGAATTAATAATTATTAGTCGATTCGTTTAGATGGATACTAGTAAGAATGTTTATAGCTTACTAGAATATTTTGAGATTGTTTTGGATTATCGAGAGTGTAGATGTAATTGTTTGCTAGGTAATTATTTGTTAGGAATTAGATGAGGATAGCGTGTATGTTTTGGGGTGATATAGAGAGAAAAAGAGAGATAGATGTATAGAAGGAAAGTGAAGAGAGGGAAGAAGAAAGAGGTAGAGAGAAAGAGAGATAGATAGATATGGAGGTATAAAGCATGTGTGTTTGGGGAGGGGGGTGAGTTAAAGAGACAAACAAGGAAAGATGGAACAATATATAGATATAGATGGGGGGAGGAAGGTAAGAAGAATTCTTGCACTATATGCATTGATTTCGGTGTAGATGGTGATTTTTAATCCTATTTGATTGCTTGCATGGAAGGAGATAAATTGAAGGAAATGGGAGAGGACAAATGAAGAGAGAGAGAAGGAGATGAGTGAAAGAGGGAGAGAAGTGTAAGAGAGAGAGAGAGGGATACACAAAAATGGAGGGGGGAAACTTAACTCAGAGTGAGAGAGAGGAGGAGAGTGGATGGACAAATAGATTCACTTGAAAGGGGTGATAGGCAGGGAAGAAAAAATACATACGAAGAGAAAAGTGGAGCAAGAGAGCGAGGGAAAGTGAAAATGAAGAGATGGAAGGAGAGTCTGTATGTTTGGGGGTGACATAGAGAGTCAAAGAAGGAGAGATGGAGGGAGATATATATATAGATGGAGGGGGGAGAGAGGGAAGAATATTTCTTGTACTAAATTCATTGAATTCATGGTAGATGGTGATTTATAGTCCTATTTGATTGTTGGCAATAGATGCATTAATTTTAGTGTAGATGTTGATTTCTAATGATATTTTACTGTTTGCACTAAATGCATTGATTTCAGTGTAGATATTGATTTCTAATCATATTTTATTTCTTTTACTAGATGCATTGATTTTAGTGGAGATGTTTTCTATTCTTATTTGATTGCTTGCATTAGATTCATTGATTTTAATGTAGATGTTTTCTAATTTTATTTAATTTCGTGCATTAGATGCATTTATTTCATTGTAGATGATGATTTATGATTTGATGTAACTCAATGTATGATGGCGCATTAACTTGAAAGTGATTGGATTAACAATGTGCATTGATTTCAGTGTAAGCACGAAAAAATGAATGATTATCTGCATTGATTTTTGTGTTATAGTAATTCAACCTAGTAATATTGGAGAGCAAGAGAGACAAGGTATGATGTTGACTATAATAGTTCGAGTTAAAGAATTGAAAGGTTTATAATCTCAACAATCATTTTCATATAATCGATGTGAAAAGATGGAAAAACTAACAAATAATTTAAAGATTTTGTAAATCTCACAACTCATTAAAAAAATTCAAAATTACATTATTTCTTGAATTTTGCAAAACAAACTATAGATACAAAAAAATCATCAAAAACATTTTGACGGAAATAAATTATTTCAAACATTAGCAATGAAACAAATGATTTCAATAGTAATATTGATGCAGTGAATTATTAAGACTATTCTTCAAAATACATTTAGTAATACCTGGAGGGACACTATTAAGAATTATTAATTGCCAAAAGTTGTGATACCTAAAATTAAATGAAATATATGTACAATATCAATCCTCTTCCAAACTATAGACAATATTATTTCCCTTCTTCATCACCAACTAATTACTAAGAGACAATTACATACACACATAGAAATATAACATAGAAATTATAACATTCACAAATATTACCATCCAAATCCAAACACATAAACACACAAACCACTCAAAGCATCCAAGCGCACATGTACAAACCATTCAAGGAAAGCAAACAAAAAATAAATTAAATAAGAGAATTATATGGTCACGTCAAATAAAGAAAACATAATGTAAATTTCAAAGTATGAATTTTATCTCAAACATATTCACAATAATTACAATCTAAAAATGTGTCATTAACACCCTCAACTGGAACCAACCTAGATCCATCTAACTCGTGATCTATCATGTATCGAGAAGGATCAAATCCCTCAAGGTGCAAACATTTCCTCAAATTCAAGACTCCATAATGAAGGTTTGCACCTAAAGGGATTTAATCCCTCTACACGCATGATAGATCGGGAGTTAGATGGATCTAGGCTCGTTTATATTTAATTTAATGTATTATATTTAATGTAAGAAATATATTGAAATAATAAAAGATATGAATATATTCACTGTTCTCTTCCATAACAATTACAACCATATTCAATAATGAATTTTCCTTTACTGCAAATAAAATCCTTAACTGAGATTTAATAATGTATTAATCCAACATATTTGTATCATCTAAACACCATTTTTATATCTTATTACTACTAATATATATTACACTATTTCATGATCGAGACATTAAAACCATTATAATATATAGTATCCATAACACTATTAATTTAATCAAAATTTTACTTTACTTTTATTCATCCTCATAAGTCCCTATCAGGAGTATTGTAATCGGAATGCCTTTATTTTTTAACCTAGTCATATACATCAACAAATTTTTAGACTTTAATCTATATTTTATTAGATATTTTGTCGCTTTCCAGATAGCTTCCACAATCTATCAAAAACACACCATGAATCATTCAACATCTTTCCAATGCTCTTGCATTAGGCTCTTTAGTTTAGGTATCTTGTTCATTTTTGCATTTTTTCTCTATACATATTACATAAATACGAATATTTAGAATTCAATTTACAAGTGAATCTCCAAAAAACATTATTCCCTCAATATTTGTCATTCAATCTAATCAATTAATATCGACTTATAATCTAGAAACTTCAAATCTATATATTTGGCCATACCGCCACCAACTTTAAAGTATTTGTTTAATATATTAATTGTTGTTGGAAGTAATTCTTCCATGTGTATGATGTGATCTACAATTTGTCATTGTGACTCTGGAGGTGTCAATCTAGAGGTTGGTATTCCCTATGTCTGAGTTCTAGTTGTGTAATTTCTGAGTCATAGATCTACTTTCTTAGAATCTAGATTTGTCGAAGTCAGTAATTTGTGTTCTATATATGTAACTTTTTTTATCAATAAAAATATGAGAGTTATTTCTGTTGTGTGTAATTTTTCTCTCTCTTTCTATTTCTAATTAGTATCAGAGCTCGTACTCACTTGACAACTCAAGTGAGAGCCAAGAATATGTGAGGGATCCTTAGCGTTATTGCTTCTGTACATATTAGTATAGATTTGTGAGAGTTTATTTTTAGTGTATGAAATTGTTTGTGATCCCGTGTGTTTAGATTTGCTTGTTTTTTGCAACTTCCTCAAACATCACAGATCCTTCCCTCATCTTACCATATACAAAATTTTGTTTGTGTTTATCTTCTCGGAACCTACAAAGGAGTTAAATTCATGCCTCGATGGTTTTCTCAAAATTGTGTGAAGTGTCATATTATATATATGAAAAATCATGCCCATGAACTGTACATGGTGTTGCATGGATCTAGACTTGAGATCTGGATCTAAGACCTAGTGCAGAGGATTTTCAAGTGGTTAGTGATATATGTTAAAAGTGTTAAAATTGGAGGTAGATATCAATTTTTCACTTTTGTGGGGAAGATATCTTTTCGTCATATGTTTTTGTTGCAATATTATTCTGATCTCAAATTTTAAAGTTTGCATTTTAAACATACTAAGTCCAGCTAACTGGATATGTCAGTGTAAGTTTGTTGGAATTGAAAACTGTAACAAATGCTTCTTTGTGAAGACGAGAAAACATCAAGATAAATATTGAATGAGATGAACAACTTTTGACCTATGCTAAGGATGGACATGGGATCTTGTCTATCCCTGAATGACAGTTGATAGTATGATGATTATTGAGTTTGTAGTTGTGAAATCTCTTTGTCAAGTAGTCTTCTGTTCCTTTCAATTTAGTTTATAAAAGGGGTTGGTGTTTGTTAAACTAGAGGCCCTGGGGTCTGAAACATCAATTCTTTTGTGTTGGTAAGGTCAAGTTTTTTTATCAACTTTTGAACACATTCAGTATCTAGACCTCCATCCCAGCAACTAATGGATAGTAAAAAGTGAAATATCCGATAGATGGTGGTTGGTCCATAGGATGGTTCATTGCTTAATGAATCTTATCGCGGAAGCCCCAACGAGTCAAGGTGTCAATATTGTTGATCTTGCAAACTTCATCAACGATGGTCAGAGGTGGTTACATTTTAAATGGAGGTCAAGTGTCAACTTGACGATGTGGTGGTGAAATAGTGGTGTTTGCGAGATTTCATAGTGGATGTGAGTTCTAATGAAGACTAGTTTGACATAGATTCATTTATTTTTCTAATGTATATTTCTATATTTGTCATATAAGCATTAAGGGAGGGTGTTGTATGTAATGCGTCCATGTGTATGATGTGATCCACATCTTTTCATTGTGAGTCTCGAGATGTCAATCTAGAATTTTTTGTTACCTATGTCTAAGTTGTAGTTTTGTCATTTCCAATCACATACCCACTTTCTTAGGATCTAGATTTGTCGGAGTTAGTAATTTGTATCGTATATATATGTAGCCTTTTTTATCAATAAAAATATGAGAGTGATTTTTGTTGTGTGTAATTTTTCTCTCTCTTTCTATTTCTAATAATTGTTTCATATATAGTTTTGCATTATATGTCTTTTAGACCTTGAAGAATGGAAAAGTGTAATTTTAATTCACTACCTCAAAAAAATAGATACCTATGAAAGTTTATGGGATACCTGTAAAAGTGGCCTACGAAACTAAGCGACTTTATCCATCGTTACAAGAAGCAAAATGAATAAATTCTTTACTCTTCCCTCTTCTTATTGTAAAAAGGAATGAGACAATGAAGCTACGTGAACAAAAAAAGAGAGTTAAGAATTTGTGCAGAGACGAGAGATAGTAATATCCCAAACTGATTACATTATACATGAGTAAAAGAACGACGCTAGACCTTGTTTCTTCCATTCTAGGGCTTACTACTGCACCACTAACGAGAACTAAGAATTAATAGCAATCCAAACAGTAACTATTCATTAATACCAAAGCTTCCTATTTATATTTGTTTACCCATTAAGTAATAAAAACTATCATAAGTCCAACCAAACTCATAGGTCTATAAGCATCTTGGTTTGACACACACTTTATTTGTTTCCCCTGCCCACTAGATAAATATGGATTCAAAGGAGGTTGTAGATCCACAATCATTAGTCCTCATTAAGATGCCTTTCCCCTTTTCATGTAGCCTTCTTGATTTTTAATCCTTGCTTCTTTTTCTTGTAGCGGTTGTTCTGCTTGCTTGCTGATTGAGGCATTTTCGTTGTTAAATGTTACCCAAGATGCATGCATCCCTACAATAGTCCGTGGTAGTGCTCTTGGTGAAATTATGTATTTGTATTTTGAATTTATGTGTTAAACCTTTGATTTCATTTAATGTAGCTAAAACAGGTACTTCGACTCTAATATTTACTTTATAACTACCAAAGTATCACAATCTATTAGGAACTTACCCTTGATTAATAAAAACATTGTATTATGCATATTCCTATGGAAACCACTATAATAGTAAAAGGTTCTTTTTACAATCATTATTTTCGACTGGTAGATTGTGTGGTATGATTTTGGCTCACCATAGAAGATATAGCACATTTCCTTGCTTGCACCAACCTTGTAAATGAACATGCACCACCCATGTCAGAGTTCCATTATTTAAGTTTCCATCTCAAATGCAAAGAATAGTTAAGTTCTCATCTCAAACTGTAGAGCGTAGTAGAGTTTGTTTTATGGTTGTTTCATAGCCACCTTAAATTAATGGTTTCATGTTTAGACAAGTCCAAAATATTCATGTCTTAACATGGAACATCAAGAATTAGATGCATATAAGCTGAAAATTGGCTAAAATTCATTACATGTTGCCCCATGCTCCAATGATATTTAGAATGATTAAGTAGGAAATTTCAATGCAATGATGTGGTGCCCAATAATTATTTTCTTATTTTATTTTATTTTGAAAAGATATTACTAAGCAAGTGTGGGCTTAATGCAAGCGGGTTGACTTGAACATTGAATCCCTAGAGTGAACAATTGCAGTCGATGGTTGATCCCATTCACAGGGACTTGGATGAGGAGATTAATGGATTCCATCATAAGGTTACTAGGATTAAACTTTTAATTAAATGTTTGAATATCCATTTTACAACCAATTATTCACCCCACATTACACCAAAACCTATACAATAAGCTTTGGTTGGCTTCATAGCACCCCTATACTATCTCATTTCAGCCTGCATCATTGAGACAAAACCCGTATGAGAAGAGTTCCCGTGATGTTGAAGATCCCCTTTAACATATTGTTACTAGATCCTTAATACTAAGAGCTTGTACGATATTCTACTAGTGTCAACTTCATGGAAATATCTAAATCTCCATATAAAAAGTCTACTAAAGACCCCTTACAGTTGTCATAGTTACTTGGGAATGACATTGCCTTTTCAGGCAACTCACCACTCAAAGGAGTGTTGCTACTTATTTTATTCCACCATGGAGAAAAATCTACATAATCTCTCTAACTAACCATCACCTAATATTTTTTCCATCTTCCTACCCCAACCTCACTCTTTATTGATTACTTTACTCGAGTGGTTTCATGGAGTTTTGTATAGATGTTGGTTTCTTTTTGTTGCAATGTCGTGGTTTTCTATGGTGGTTTGGTACCTTATGTGGTTATAACAATAAGGCTCCAAAGGGAATAACATTACAATTTCTCATTACATTAATTAAAGAAATTTAAGAGATTGTCATGATGGGTAATTGCTTAGACCAACAACCCCATTAGAAATCATTCCTTATTACCTCACCTTCCATTCCTCCATGCACCACTGCATGCAAGTCTTGCTTGCATTATATTCCTTTTAGAGCTCATAGACCTGCAACTCCATCTATTTGTGGTGCAGGAATTACGCGTTCCTCCACCCTACATTCTTATATGCTCATATATAGAATAATCACTATACTTGAACTATTTGATAGTCCTAGATCTTAGAAATTTCTGATCCATATTTATAATAGTAATGTCTTTTGGATTAATCACAATTTTAAGATTTGGTCAATGTTTCAAACCAAATAATGTGGTTCATCCTGAGGACAAAGGTGAAAAAATCAATCTTCGTAAATGTTTAAATAGCAAAGAAGCATGCATGCCCAAAATTAGGCATTAAGAAAAAGAAATTAAAAACTAGCCATTGGGAAGGTTGTTAAGAAATTAATTATATTCTTAAATTTATTTACTTATTTATTTTTTTATTTTTTTTAATTAAACATGCACTAATACAAAATGACTAATTATTTCCTAAAAAAACAACTAAAATTTGCATATAAACGACCATTTTTCAGTCGGTGACCAATAGTAGCTAATTTATAGTATCTTATAATGCAACTAACTTTTAGTCATTTTTAGCTTAGTAATTATTTGGTTTCCTCAATTTTACCATCTATTAGTATATTTAGCCATAAATTTTGTTATTAATTTTTCATTGGTTTGGTCATTAATTATCGCAATTAATGACCAAATATATAACAAAATATATTACTATATGAATCATCAAGAAAACCAATTAATGACCAAGGAAATATGATTAATTTTTAGTCGTGTTATAATATATTGTAAATTAGCTACTAATAGTCATATATATGCAAAATTTAGTCATCATTTAATAATAATAATAATAAATTCATTTGTAGTAGTCATTTATCTTTTTTTGGTATTTTCATATTCATTATATAAACGACTAATTTAATAGTTTCTATTCATTTCATTTAATTTCATTCATAATCATTATAAACGACTAATTTAGTCATATATTCATTTTATTCGTGTTCATCATTAATTAATATAAACTACTACTTTAGTAGTTTTATATTCATTTGATGTGTTTATTATTAATCACCATAAATTAATTAGTATGATTTTGTGACTAAATTTTAAGAAAATGTCATACAATGTGCATGTTTATCTAATGTGATAACGCAAAGTTACATATGTTAATTACAAGACTAAATAATATCAAGTGCAAATAAAAATAATCTCAGCCATATAAATTTCATTATATAAAATATCAAGTATTACAATATGAGTTTCCAACTTAATATGGGTTGGACTACAATCTACACATGAAATATTGTTTTGTCATTTCAAAACATTATCACTCTGTTGCCAAAGCATTGCAAGTGAATTCACCAATTGTGAAGGCTTGACCATCAGTCTCTATGAGTGTGTCTTATTCAAGATATTGGCTCTAAGGGTATCACTAGACAGATTCTATTCTCTCTATCATTTTGCATTTGTCGCTTGAGTTTTATTGTCCTCCTCTTTCTTCAATTGTTGCTTCTTACCACCAATATTGAGTTCCTCTCCTGAAAATGAAAAAAGATACAATGCAGAGTATAAGACATGAAAGACGATGAATACTTGAATATAAAATAAAGTAGACTATAAAAGATTTATATGACATATACCTCAACATTCGATAGTCGCCACTATGTGGCTAGATGACCCATATAAACAAAGAAAATAAAATGTCACCATAGAAAATGGAATTGGAGGGGGATTCGTCATGCATGCTAGGATTTTTTGTGTGTGCACACATCATATTGCTCACTTCTAATTTTATAAAAAACAAAGAGTATGCACAATGACATGTAGTGACATGTGGGTGTCCATTTGATGCAATGATATGCTTGATTTTTTAACCTGTTCCAATCCTACCATAGTGAAATTAAGAGAGACAAGGACACAAGAAGGACTATCAATAAATGAAATTAGATACATTAAAATGCAACTCAATTGTACCTGAATGTAACGATAAGTATTTGCAACTTCCTCATCACCAATGAGCATCAAATCACAGTGTGAAAAATTCCTTGCATTATAATAATTCGATTGCACCTCCACTAATCCTCTGTAGTAGTCCCTTGACTTGCCTATAGATATAATTTTATAAATAATCCTACTCCTGCAAGTATTCCCTATATGTATCATCTTTGTCCCCCCTAATGATAGTTATTTTTCAAGGAAACCAAATAGAACTCTCCATTTGCATCATTGCCTTTAAAAACAATGTTTGAGTATTTCCAGGTGATTGTTGAACTAGTCTCTACTCAGGTCCATGAAATCCTTGATTTGTCTCCACCACAAAAACCTCTTTTCATAGTAAAATTATAAATCCCACATCTCCATTCATTGTCCCAGACATACCAATTCCTTAATGTGGAATAATTTATCATTGCTCCCTCGGTGCAATAGAGATCCACTACTGTGGCATGGAGATGATTTCTGTCATAAAATGGTATAGTTCATCCTTCAATATATGTCACAGAACTTCTCTCACCTCATAGAACTCCTCTCATCTACAAAAAAAATAGTCCTCTCAAAATGTCTAGTCTCCATCTCATTCATCATGAAATAAGTCGATATTTACATGGACGACAAAATGTGCTTGGAGATTTAATAAAAGGAGCTATCACTAAAAGAATAAAAATTTAATGCAGCATAATAGTTATCATCAGGAGAAACAACCCTACCATGCTACTTCCTAACTAGATAAAGATACTCCTGAATTACCTCTTATATTGAACAAAATATAACCTCAACTACCTATAGAGTCTACCTATGCATGGTAGCAATGAAAATACTATCGAAAACAACATCTACAACAACATTGGTCAATCTCTTCTTCTAGTCAAGCGCATGCCCAACTTTTGAAAAGTATCAAACAGGTCAGTGTCCACCTCATCCAAGCTCTTCTTCTTCTTCTACTCTCTTTGTTTAGGTTTAGAATAATAACAAAGGTCTTCGAATTTTATGGGTGGGTAAAATTTATCAGACCATTGAGTTCTTCCATTTTTAATCATTGTATATAAGAATTGAATCTAAATTGCAAAAGTCATTAAGGTTCCTTATTTTTAGCTGAAATTAACCTAAGCTTTGGAGAGTTGTAAGGTTTAATGGATCTAAGTATATTCTACTTAAAATATAGTAACATGGTTTAAAAATGTAGGCATTGAGATCAAAATCTAAAGATGAAACAGAAAAGATTTTATGTTCATGATTACAAGAAATTTTAATTTCATGTAACAATGTTTGAGGAATGTCTAGCATTCCATCCTACCAGAAATTTTTCTTGTGTCACGTGAGTCCTTTTAATTTTGGCATGGTAGAGTCCATTAAACAAAAACTCAAAAACTAAAAAAAAAGGTGAAAATAAAAAATAAAATTTCATGCATTATGACCCTAGAAAAGTTAGGGAGGAGCGATCTGATCTGTACAATAAGGACATGAAAAATACTTACTTGTCCATTGTCTTTTAATGAATATTTGGCCACAATCAAGACATGAATTATCATAATCATTAAAACCTTTGTACAATAAGGACATGCAAAATTCTTACTTGTACATTGTATATCATAATCATTAAACCCTTTGTAAAATAAGGACATGTGAAATGCTTACTTGTGAATTGTCGGCTGCAATCAAGATCTGAATTATCATAATCATTAAACTTGATCTGCATTATTGTAATTATTAAACTTGATCTACATTATCATAATCGTACAATTGAGGCTTCTGTGATCACTCATATTTATAAGAAGAGCTTCAGTGTAAATCACATGATAAAGACCTTTGTCGACGCGTTTCGAACCAACCAGTGTGGTTCATCGTCAGGACAAGTTGACGATGAACCACACTGGTTGGTTCGAAACGTGTCGACAAAGGTCTTTATCATGTGATTTACGCTGAAGCTCTTCTTATAAATTATCATAATCATTCAACTCTCAACTCTAGATAAAATTTATGATTTGATCATATAAACCCTCAAAATTATTTACCCATAAGAGCAAAAATCCTCTTTAGTGAAAAGGAAGAACAAAGTCCAAATTCATACCCATATAAAAATTACCAAAATATCATAATCATTAAACCCTCAACTCTATATAAAATCTGTGCTTTGATCATATCAACCCTCGAAATTATTTACCCATAAGAACAAAAATCATCTTTAGTAAAAAAGAGGAATAGAGACCAAATTCATACCCATGTACAAATTACCAAAATATCTACCCCCAATGACCATTCCCATATCATAATCATTAAACTATCAACTCTAGATAAAATTTATGCTTTGATCATATAAACCCTCCAAATTATTTACCCATACAAACAAAAATCCTCTTTAGTAACAAGGAAGAACATTGTAGAAATTCATACCCATATACAAATTACCAAAATATCCATGTCGAGGGACCTTGCCCTTGCTCCATCTAATCGTTGATGCTCTCCTATGGTGTTTCCCATGCAAACTCCATCTCGAGTTCAAATCTCATGAAATCCATAAATCACGTTGATGGTCTTCCTTCTTCTGGAATTTCCATGCAAATATAGAAAGGTAGAGAGAAAAATATAGTGCTACAATGAGATGTTGTAATCTATGAATATTTTATTTGAACCCAATCCTAAACTGGAAATGAAAAATAAAAGAAATATTTATAATATAAAATAAAATATATTAATTGCAATTGGGTTAAATGATTTATTTTTAATAAGATTTTTTTTTTTTGGTAAGATGCTAAATTAAAAAGAAGAAGAAGAAGTTAAAATTACCTCGATTAATAATAAAAAAGTTAAATTAATAAAAATAATAAAATTTAATTTGTTATATTTTGATTTTGTTATTAACTTGTGAATAGGTTTTGTTACAATACCACGAGCCAATACCATGGCTTATAAATACTACAAGTCCAAAAACATAACTATTTCACAACCAAAATATTTTACAACAATATGACAAGATTCTTAACTATGGATATTCACCCCCACTTTACGATAGATATTATTAACATGTAAAAAATAGCCTTTGTTACAATACCATGGGTCAATACCACGAATTATCAATACCACATCCCAAAAAACATAAATTATTTCACAATCAAATATTGTATAACAATATGACAAGATTGTTAACCATGGATATTCACGCTCACTTTATTATGGATATTAACTTGTAAATCCACTTTCTTACAATACCATGGGCCAATACCATGACTTATCAATGCCACATGTCAAAAAACCATAACTTATTTCATAGTAAAAATATTTTATTTTAATTTAATTTTACAATATTTTTTAATTTAATCTAAAAGGGAAAATGTTACAATTTGAGATATATCTAAACCCTCTATCCTCAGGACTACTAAAAATATTCCCATAGAAATTAAATTAAGGTTTTAATAAAATTATGCTAAGATGGATCTATGCCCGTACTATATATATATATATATAGAATCGACAATAGATCCATCTTAGCTTAGGATCCAATGGATGAGAGCAAGCAAATTGACTATTTATAATAAATTAAATATAGTGCATGACTTCTTTTAAAGTTTTTCATTATTTTATTTTCATTGACATGATTGATCCAAAATATAGATTTAATATTTTACAACCAATACCATGGTTTATCAATAGTACAAGTCCAAAAACCATAACTTATTTCACAACTAAAATATTTTACAACAGTATGACAAGATTCTTAACCATGGATATTCACCCCCACAATACGGTAGATATTATTAACTTGTAAAAAATAGCCATCGTTACAATACCATGGGCCGATACCATGGATTGTCAATACCACATGCCCACAAAACATAAATTATTTCACAATCAAAATATTTTATAACAATACCACATGCCCAAAAGAACACTAATGATTTCACAATCAAATATTTTATAATAATATGACAAGATTGTTAGCCATGGATATTCACCCTCACTTTACCATGGATATTCACATGTAAATTTAAAATACCATGGGCCAATACCATGGCTTATCAATAACACATGCCAAAATA
>APFE030310149.1:218875-233423 GCA_000404065.3 Pinus taeda
ATTAAATTAATATATTTTTAAAAAATAGATAAATTAGTTTTTTTATTAGGAACTATATTTTTAAAATTACGAATTATTATAGATACATAGTGCAAGGTTGGCTCACTTATACACCATGTGAAGATGAATAAGTGTTTAACGAAGGATAACCTTTCAACCAATATTTAACAATATTTCAAACCCCTACCACTTGTAAGTTTATATTGCTTGACACAATTAAGATGACTAACATAAAATATTGATTCATATGATTGTAGAACTTGTTAGGTAGTTGTATTTTTGTTCTTAGACTAAACTAGTCATTCGTGTTAGCCATTTTTAGTTGTATTACTTATTAGCTAGTCACATATTTTAACTCATGACTAAATTAGTGATTTATGTTAGTATTTTTTAGTTCGGTCACTTATGATTTCTCATTTTTGTAGTATTATCACTTGCCAAAAGCTACATGACTATTTTTTAGTCACCTAGTCACCAATTACCATTTTCTACTGTGATAAAGAATATATAAATAAAAATAAATAGTGGTATGAACTAATTTATCAAATAAAAAATTAACTAGATTTATTAATTAAATCCTATTAAGGAGGAGAAGAATGAAAATAATTAATTATTCGTAGAATACAAATGAAATAATAAAATAATATAATAATTATTATTATTATTATTATTAGTATATAATTATAATTATTTTATTAAAAATTTAAAAAAAGAAAAGGAATATAATATATAATACTATATTAAGGGTATAATATTTATTCAAGATCATGGCTATAAACTAACTAGATTTATTAATTAAAATGGAAATAAATTCTGGCTACAAAGAGAGAATGTAAAATGGTGATTCTGTATAGAATACAGATTAAAGAAAACAAATTAGTCAAGAGAAAAGGGCTGGGATCCGGCTTCTCTTAGCTTCCTATGATGGAAATGATTAACCTTGGCGATGACATGGGTATCCTCAATGCACACGTGGTGTTTAGATTTTACCGCATGTTCGGCTAAAGCTGAGGAACGAGAGTGACAATGCCTAATGTCAGTTGCATGTTGTTGGATTCTTTGGTTGATGGATCTTCAAGTTTCACAAATTTAAGGAACCCCACATGAGCAAGGAATTCAGTAAATCCTTAAGGGAAAGCCATCACATTGTTATCCTAAAGACGAATAAAGGTGGGGCCATTGTAATCCTTGATAAGGTTGACTATATCAAAAAAATGATTCACCATATTCATAATAGTGGTAGTTATATTAAGCTTAAAAAGAATCCCCTTAAAAAAGTGTCTAAACAAATTAGGCTAACCATTAAGTCTGATATTTCTCTAAATCCCCTTAGCAAAAATCTTATCAAAATCAATCCTCTTATCCCTAGAATTTATGGCCTTCTAAAGATCCATAAAGATGGGGTCCCCCTGAGACTTATAGTTAACAAAATAGGCGGGACATTGTACCTTCTCACTAAATTTTTGGCTCACAAGCTCAAACCTCTCGTTTGTCGCACTAAGTCTTTTATTAAAGACTCTACATCCTTTATTAATGACTCCGATACCTTTATCAAAGAGGTGAAAGATATTAGACTTTACCCAGGGGATTTGATAGTGAATTTTGATGTTGTTTCCCTTTAGACCAAAATTCCCATCGAGGAGGCCATCAGAGTCATTACTCACATAACTGATATTGACACTGCAAAGTTAGTATGTGTGTTCCTCACCTCCACATTTTTCAGCTTCCAAGGTGAGTTTTTTGAACATACCTATGGGGTTACTATGGGTTCCCCTCTTCGCCCCATAGTTGCTAACTTATTCATAGAATATTTTGAAACTAAAGCTTTTTCCTCTGCTCCATTCAACCCTAAGAAATGGAAAAGGTTTTTTGACGATACTTGTGGCATTTGGCCCCATGGTTGTGAGAAGTTAGATTTGTTTCTCCATCATCATAATTCCAAATCTGAATCCATAAAATTCACAATGGAGGTTGAACATAATGGGTGTCCTCCTTTTCTTGATATTCTCCTCTCTAGGATGGGTGATGGTTTTGTTTCTCACTTTTTCGCAAAAAAGCTCACACCGAACAATACCTTCATGCAACTTCTCATCATTTTCCAACCAAAAAGATGCGGGTTTTTAACACTTTTGCCACCTGGGCTCTTAGGATTTCTGATGAGAATCACCTCGAAGAAGAGAAATCTCATCTCTTGAGAGTTTTTCAAAATAATGGCTATAGTACATAGCAATGCCTTAAAGCTTTTCAAAGAGCCTCCAAAGAATCTCGAGTTAAGCTTGGTCGTGATGTCTGTAATTCCATGTGTTGTTTCCCTTCATCTAAGGGAACACCGATAAAATTGATCATATTATTAAGAACAATAATGTCACTGCGATTTTCAAACCCCTTACCACCATTAAAAAATCTGTTAGATTTGTGAAAGACCCAGTTAACCCTAAAGACATGAAAGGGGTTTACTCAATTCCTTGCTCATGTGGGGTTCCTTATAATGGTGAAACTGGAAGATCCATCAACCAAATAATCCAAGAACATGCAGCTAACATTAGGCATTGTCACTCTTGTTCCTCAGCTTTAGCTGAACATGCAGTAAAATCTAAACACCACATGTGCACTGATGATACCCATGTGATCGCCAAGATTAATCATTTCCATCATAGGAAGCTAGGAGAAGCCATTGAGATTAAGAAACATGTGATCAATCTCAACAGAGATGATGGTTGGAAGCTAAGCAGAAGTTGATTCCCAACTTCTTGTTTTTTTTTATCCATATTCTACATAGAAAATCAGTCATTTTATGTTCTCTCTTTATGGTAAAAATTTATTACCATTGTAATTAATAAATCTGGTTAGTTTATAACCATGATCTTGAATAAATATTTAATGAATAAATATTATACCCTTAATATAGTGTTATATTATATTATAATCCTTTCTCTTTTTAATATTTTTTATATTTAAATTTTTTTATAATAATAATAATAATAATAATAATAATTATTATTATTTATTATTATTATTATTATTTCATCTGTATTCTATGAATAAATAATTATGATGTAGGAGCATGAGGCTTGAAAACAAAAGGCTTCGATTTTATTCCAAAAATACAAAAAAAAATTACAAGCACAGTAGTGGGATCCTTTAGCTGTCAATTTACAAAACTTTCTAGATAGGATTTGAGTTAGATTTCAGGGATTTAGATTATCTTGTAATTAATTCAATTAGTTAGGCTTAGTTGATATTCTCGAGAAGAATATCATGTAGATTAGATAGGATTAGGTAGTTTGGATCCATTGATTTAGGATGTGATTGTTCTATGTAATGGTATTTATGTAAGTTTTAAATGAATGTAAAGGGATTTGGCCTGTGGAGGATTAAACTGTAAAATTTGAAGTCTCTATTTATTTCTGTGTATTTTGCACATAAATGGTTAGTCCCGAAGGTTTTCAGTTTCATTCGAAATATCTATGAGTGTTGTTAATTTCCAGTTTGGCTTTTAAAACTAGATTTTACGTAATCTTGCGTTATCGCATTTAAATCTTCATTCACTGTGTATTGAGTTAATTAGGATGTATTTCAAAGCCATAGAGTTTAGTTAGCGATATCCTGAATATAACTTAGACATTGTTTAAACTTGGCAAAAACGCTAAAAACCTTATCAAAATGAAGAAAATCTGATAAATTCATAAAAATCGAGGAAAACGTCTGAACCATTTAGTCGACAAAGGCAATAGATCTAACGGTTATCACATGCCAACAAGCATAGGCGTTAATGGAATAGTAAAGCAGTGTTCATAGGAGAAAGTTGTTTCCCGTGCTGTATAAAGGTGGTAAGTTGTATTTGGAATTTTCACGCGATTCCACTTAGCAGCCGACACGTAGCATGGGAAAACTGCTTTTATCACATACTCTTGGCTCGTTAAACATCACGCAATAATCCATGCGATATTACGTGCCAATCGTTGGATCAAGCAGGATTGATAAATGGTGGAGATCGTTTGGCTAGTTTGTGAGTGGGGAAAGCAATAACCGTCGGATTGAGTGTTGAGATCGACGATGGAGAATTAACGCAATAAAGGTTTGTGGAAAGACGAATGTGACAAGGTTATAAACCAAAGTTTTAATTCTTTTTTATTCCGTGGGAAAAGTGAAGGTTTTCCTTATTTCGAGTAAAAACAACAGTTCTGTTGTTTTAGCAGAATATCTAAAATTAGAGGTTGATGACTGATATTCCAAAGGAAATGCGAGAAGGAGTCCCGCCTAAACTAGAAGAGATCATTTCTGGTTTTGAACGATTATCCTTAACACCTACAACCAACCCACCATTAGTGGTATGAGAGCATCTTATTGACACTGATCAGGATCTCAAAGATCAGAGAAAGAATCCAACATGGCTTTCAAAGTTGGAGGAATATGTGGTGGTCATCAAAGAAGCGGAAGACCAGTTGCAAATGTTGAAGTGTTGGAAGTTATGGAACAAATGAAAGCTAGACTAGAAGTAATGGGAATCAGAAATCAAAGAGATGGATATGCTGGTGAGCATGAAGTTGAAGCTGCAGAAGAAGAGGAACCTACAGAAATTACTCCTAAAATGAGATTCATTAAATCACTATTGGGATCCACATCTAAACCCAGAGTTGAGGGTTCATTCTATACAGGAGGTTTAAACCCTGAGGAGTTGATAGACTGGATTAATAGCATGGAAAAATTATTTAATTATGAAGAAATGGAAGAAGGAAGGAGAGTGAAATTCGTTGTCACAAAATTGAAAGGACATGCAGCACTTTGGTGGGATGGAGTGCAAGCAAAAAGAAAAGGACATGGTAAGTAGCCAATTAAATATTGGAACAAGATGGTGGTAAAGTTGAGAGGTAAGTTTTTGCCAAGTGATTATCAACTTTCTTTATATAGACAAATGCAGAACGTTAGATAGAGGTATTTGATAGTGAAAGAATACACAGAGGAATTTTACAAAGTAACCATAAGAGCTAGACAAATTCAAGATACAGATGAGAAGGTTGAAAGATACATAAATGGTCTGATAATGGAGATCCAGGATGAGATAAGTTTGTTGTCTCCTAAAACAGTGGAAGAGGCTTATCAGATGGTATTAAAGGCTAAAGAAAAACTCATGAGGAAGAAATCTTCTAGAAGTAGAGGTACTTTCCGAGGAAGGGGTCATGGTGGTAGAGGAATATCTATAGCAACTAGAGATAGAGCTAGCATCAACTTGAGTTAGCATACACCCACAGAAGGTGATGCAAGTGGCAACAGGAGATTTTTAGAGGAAGAGGAGGTAGAGGCAGAGGCAGAGGAAGAGAAATGAGATGTTACAAATGTAGTAAGCTAGGACACAGAGGCTATGAGTGCCTAGAAAATGTAGGAACCAATGAGAGAAATGTGATTATTGCTAAGAGTGAAGAGGAAGCAGCAAAGGTGCCAAAATAAGAAAATGTACCTGAGAACGGGGAATATTTGGTAGTTAACAAAGTTTTGTTAAAGCTAACAAAGGAAGTTGTTGAACGAGGACAAAGAAAGACTTTGTTTAGGACTGTGTCCAAGGTTCAAGGAAAATGTTGTCACATGATAATTGATGGTGGCAGTATTGATAATTTGGTCTCTACAGAAATGGTGGAAAATCTTAAATTAAAGACAAAGAAACATTCAACACCTTAGAAGGTGTCATGGCTTCTAAAAGGACATCAGTTGTTAGTGAATGAACAGTGTGAAGTGGAGTTGCAGTTGGGCAAATACAAAGACAAAATTTTGTGTGATGTGATTCCTATGGATGTGTGTCACATATTGCTGGGAAGACCTTGGTAGTATGACAAAGGAGCTAGCCATGATGGAAAAAAAGAACAGATACAAATTTGGTAAATATGGTGTTAACCATACATTGCCTCCTATGGAGGAAGAGGATGCATCAAGAAAATCTTATCCAAAGACCTTATTTCTTAGTGGAAAAAAATACTTGCAGCACATTGAAGAGGATGAGCTAAATTTTGCATTGGTTTGCAAACCCAAGGTAATAATGACTTCCACTAAGATTTCTGATTTGCCAATTGAAATTCAAGAGATGCTAGAACATTATTATTATATCATTGTAGATGGTTTGCATGATGAGTTACCACCCATTAGAAAAATCAGTCATCATATAGATTTGATTCCAAGAGAAAATCTACCAAATAAAGAAGCTTATAGAATGACTCCCACAGAGAATGAAGAAATCAGAAAACAGGTTCAGGAATTGTTAGATAAAGGACCAATTAGAGAGAGCTTGAGTCCTTGTGCAATGCCAACAGTGTTGAGTCCAAAGAAAGATGAAGGCTGGAGAATGTGCACTGATTCAAGGGAAGTCAACAAGATAACAATTAGGTACAGATTCCCTTTACATGGAATTGAAGATTTGATGGATTGTTTAAGTGGAGCAATATATTTTACAAAGATGGATTTAAAAAGTGGTTATCATCAAATAAGGACTAGTGAAGGGGAGATGAGAGGAAAACTTCTTTTAAAACAAATGAAGGACTATATGAATGGATGGTAATGCCTTTTAGGTTATCAAATGCTCGTAGTACATTTATGAAGCCTATGAATGAAGTGCTCAAACAATTTATTGGTAAATTTTTAATAGTATGTCTCGATGATATATTAGTTTATAGCATATCTAAATAGGAACATATGACACATCTAAGTTATGTCTTACAGAAGCTGCAACAAGAAAAATTTCTATTAAATTTAACGAAATGTTCATTCATGAAGGAAGATTTGTTATATTTGGGCTTTGTTGTTTCTGTTGATGGATTAAAGATGGATCTAGAGAAGATCAGGGCAATCATAGAGTGGCCTTCACCAAAAATTGTTTTTGAGGTAAGAAGTTTTCATGGTCTTGCTAGTTTTTATAGAAAGTTCATAAGAAATTTTAGTAAGATCAATGCTTCTATTATTGACACTATCAAGAAGGATAAACAACCATTTAAATGGATTGCTAATGTAGAGAAGAACTTTCAACTATTGAAAAGGAAGATCACTAAGAAACCTATTTTAATTTTGCCTGATTTTAATAAACTTTTCAAGTGAAATGTGATGCTACTGGAGAAGCTATTGGTAGTGTTTTAAGTCAAGAGGACAGACCTGTAGCTTATTTCAGTGAAAAAACTAAACAAATCAAAGAGGAAATATTCTTCTTATGATAAGGAATTTTATGCAGATGTACAATCATTGAAAAAGTGGAGACATTACTTGATGTCTAAGGAGTTTATACTTTATTTAGACAACCATGCACTGCAGTACATTATGAACATGAAAAATGGGTAGAATATCTTAAAAGTTTAAATTTTGTATTGAAGCATATAACTAGCCAATCAAACAAGGTAGCATATGGCTTAAGCAGAAAAAGCATTTTAGTTTAGAAAAGTCAAATTCAAGTGTTGGGTTTTGATTTTCTTAAAGAATTGTATGAGAAAGATTTAGATTTTAAAGAGGCATTTGAAGCTTGTAAAAATCTTGTTTTGTTAGACAGAAGTAAGTGGCTGGATTGTTTCTTGCAAGAAGGATTATTGTTTAAAAGAAATCAACTGTGCATATCAAATTATTCTATGATAGAAATTTAATCAAGGAGAAACATAATGGTGGACTTGGAGGACATTTTTGTGCAGACAAGACTTATGAGCAAGTGAGTGGGTTTTATTTCTGGCCGAACATGAGATCCGAAGTGGAGAAGTATGTGAAAACTTGAAAGTCTATTGGTATGCAAAGGGAAGGAGCCAAAACACAGGTTTTTATGTTTGATTATCTATTCCAGATAGACCTTAAGATATGGTAAGTATGGATTTTGTTTTGGGTTTACCAAAAGCTCAAAGAGCAAAGATTCAATTTATGTTGCGGTGGAAAGATTTTCTAAATGGCACATTTTATTCCATGTTATAAAACCAGTGATGCTGCTCACATTGCTAATTGTTTTTTAAGGAGATTGTAAGGTTGCATGGCTTACCTAAAAGCATTATTTCAGAAAGAGACACCATATTTGTTGGTCATTTCTAGAGGACATTGTGGAAGAATCTTGGTACTAAACTGAGTTTTAGTTTATCTTATCATCCTCAAACTGATGGACAGACTGAAGTTGTAAACAGAAGCTTAGGTAATATTATGAGAAGTCTTACAGGTGAACATCCAAAATAGTGGGATCAAATTTTGGCATAGGCTGAATATGCTTATAATGATTCTGTTGTACGTGGCAGAGTCCATTCCACAGAGTTTATGGGATGCACCCAAGAGGAGTGTCTGAATTAATAGACTTCGGAAAAGTTGAAATGAAAAGTGCTAAAGGAGAAGATTTTGCTTCAAAGATTCAAGCAATACATGAACAGATAAAATATCAGTTGTAGGATAGCAACATAAAGTACAAGAGGAGAGAAAATTTTAAGAAGAGAGAAGTTAATTTTGAGGTTGGAGATTTGGTTTTGGGACACCTAAGGAAGGAAATATTTCCAAAAGGGTGTACAACAAGTTAAAATTTAAGAAAATTGGACCATGTAGATTCTTGAGTAAAGTTTCCAGCAAATGCATATGAAATTGAATTACCCCTTGATATTGGAATATCTCAAATTTTCAATGTTGTTGATTTGTATAGGTATGAAAGTGGAAATGCGAAGGATATAACAGAAGACAACGAAGAACAAGACGTTGATTGGGTAAAACAATTACCTACATCAAAGGCATTGCTGCTAGAAAGGATTTTAGATAAGAGGTTGCTTAAGAAGACAAGGGGACATGAGTATTTTCAATATTTTGTCAAATCGAGGGATCAACCAATTGTTGATGCTACCTGGATGACAAATGCGATGCTATAGAAGTTGGGAAGTTCTGTAGAAGAGCTCATGGATAGGAGCCCATGAAGAATTTTTTCCTCAGGAGTCTGATGCAGGAGCATGAGGCTTGAAGACAAAAGACTGCGATTTTATTCCAAAAACACAAAAAAAGTTTACAAGCAAAGGAGTGGGATCTTTTAGCTGTCAATTTACAAAGCTTTCTAGATAGGATTTGAGCTAGAATTTAGGGATTTGGATTATCTTGTAATTAATTCAAGTAGTTAGGCTTAGTTGAAATTCTTGAGGAGAATATCATGCAAATTAAATAGGATTAGGTAGTTTCAAACTATTGATTTAGGATTTGATCATTGTATGTAATGGTATTTATGTAAGCTTTAAATGAATGTAAAGGTATTTGGTTGTGCAGGATTAGACTATAAAATTTGAAGTCTCTCTGTATGTACTTGTATTCTATGCATAAATGGTCAGTCCGAGAGGTTTTAAGTTTCCTTCGAAATATCTTTGTGTTGTTGATTTCCAGTTTGGCCTTTAAAACTAGATTTTATATAATCTTCTGTTATCACATTTAAATCTTCATTCATTGTGTATTGAGTTAAATGGGATGTATTTTGAACCCATAGTGTTTAGTTAGCGATATCCTGAATATAACTTAGACATAGTTTAAACTTCACGGAAGCGCTAAAAACCTTGGAAAAATGAAGAAAACATGATAAATTCGAAAGAAACACAGGAAAAAGTCTGAACTGTCCGATTGACAGAGGCAATAGTTCTAACGGTTATCGCGTGCCAACAAGCAAGGGCATTAACGAAATAGTAAAGCGGCCTTCGTAGGATAAAGTTGTTTCTCGCTCGGGCTTAAGGTGGTAAGTCGTATTTGGAATTTTCACGCAATTCCACTTAGCATCTGACACGTAGCATAGGAAAACTGCTTTTCTCGCATGCTCTTAGCTTGTCAAACATTTTGCAAGAATCCACACGAGATTATGTGCCAACTGTTGGATCAAGGAGGATCAATCAATGTTGGAGATCGTCGGCTAGTTTGTGAGTGGGGAAAGCAATAACCGCTGGATTGAGTGTTGAGATCAACGATGGAGAATTAACACAATAAAGGTTTGTGGAAAGATGGGTGCGACAAGGTTACAATCCAAAGTTTTAATTCTTGTTGATTCTGTGGGAAAAGTGAAGGTTTTCCTTATTTCGGGTAAAAACAATAGTTTTGTTGTTTTAGCACAATATCTAAAGTTTGAGGTTGATGACTAATATTCCAAAGGAAACCCAAGAAGAAGTCTTGCTTGAACTAGAAGAGATCGTCTCTCATTTTGAACGATTATCCTTAAAGCCTTCAACCAGCCCACCAAATTATTTTACATTCTCTTCGGATTAATAACATTTAATTAATAAATCTAGTTAGTTTATAATCTTGAATAAAAATAATTATCATACATTTATTTATTATTATATTATATTATCCCTTTCCCATGTTTAAGTTAAAAAAATAAAAATAAATAAGTAAAAAGATTTAACAATATAATTAATTTCTTAAGCTTCCCAACTACTAGTTAATGCCAGTTTTTAAGTGTTTTTTCTTAAAGAGCTAATTTAAGGCATTGATGCTTCTCTATTATTTAAACATTTGTCAAGATTGATTTTTTAAACTTTGTCCGGTAAATGAATCACATTAATTAGTTGGAAACTCCAACCAAATCTAAAAAATATGATTAATCTAAAACAATACTATTATTTGATAGTCCATCAAATACAACCATCAAAATATTACTTGTAATAAAACCCAACCAATCCATCAGTCCGAGCCGTTTATTTATACTTCAAGAGTAATCTCTCCAATACTTATTTTTTCGAAGATGGGAAATATATTCTTGTAGAGCTACAAATTCGTCTTGAGGTTTCCAAAGCTCGAAGACTTCAGACCTTAATTCTTAAACCTTTAAAAACACAGCCCTATATCAAAATTAAATTAAATAATATTTTTATGACTTCAACTAATATTTTATATGATTTCAAATATAACCTACTTTACAGATTGTGGGATACTTTAGAAATCTGCAGGTAGGGACTTGCTGCCTTTGCAACCCGCCTTATTAGTCCCTGCCTGGGACTAATAGCGATCGATAGATCGTTGACCAGCTATTAATTTGCTTTGACCGAGTAAAATTTCCGGTACATGTAAAGTTTAAGCCAATGTTTAAAATAAATTTTTCTGCGCAATAGATTTTTATCTAAAGTTTATATTTCGACCTCTTATTGTTGGGCTTTTCTGAAAACTTAGGGTAAAGTGTTTAGAGTCGCCTGTATAAAAAGGCTGGCACTTTGTTAGGCAGAAAGCTTTAACCAAAGTTTGGATCGCTCATACAGAGCAGTTTGTCCTAAGTTTTTGGTGCATGTTTTGAGTGTCTTGCATGCAGGACAAATGTTTGCATATGGTTCACACCTTCTTTACGCATGTCCTACACCCGTGTCCTTCTATTACGAACACTTTGAACTCGGTGGCATGCATTTTGGTATATATTTGTATAGTAGCGATACAGACACCATTGCTGCTGCGATTTGATCCCTTCTTCGTTAAGAGTTTTGCTGCAATCCAAAGTAACACTGAACTTTGAACTCAGTCACATGCATTTTGGTATATATTCGTATAGTACCGATACAAACCCATTGCTGCTGCGATTTGATCCCTTCTTGGTTAAGAGTTTTGCTGCAGTCCAGAAGTAACCCTCTGCCGTAGCTCTCCTTCGCTCCAGCGTAAGGTTTCGCCACTCAAATTTTTTTACTTGGGATTCATTCAAAAAGTAACCCTCTGCCATAGCTCTCCTTCGCTCCAGCGTAAGGTTCCGCCATGCAAATTTTTTTACTTGGGATTCATTCAAATTCTGGGCATTTTGTTTGACAGTATGCTTGACTATTGTTGTTGCAGGTGCGCATTAATGGAGGCGTGTAGAGATAGATCCATGGGATAGTTATCATTCGTCCCTCTAGTTTATATGCCTAGCTGCCTGCTCTGGATGCTCTACTGTCTTCCCATCATCAATCCGAACAGCATTCCCGTGACGGTCATTAACCTAGCTGGATTTGTTCTTACAGCAATTTACATCGGCATATTCTACACATACTCCGACACAAACCAGAGGGTAAGCAAAGCCAAGCCACTGAAATCTTGATTTTCTTTTTTTCATGGTAACCCAGATACTCTTCCATCAAAGATTTTAAGGGCAAAGAAAGATGTCAATCAGAAATATGAATATTTTTATAAAAACATTCAAGTTATCACCAACATTTTTAAACTTCAAAGTAATTTTTCATTTTGTTTCTGTTAACAGCTAGAAATCTTGAAATGGTTGTGCACGGTGGCAGCAATCTTCGTATTGGTGGTGCCGCTGATCATGTTAGACAACAATTACAAGAGACGATCATCAAATGTGAGACTTCTGTGCTGTATATGTGGTGTCTTCATGTATGGGTCTTCCTTGTGGGACATGGTAAGTCGTTCATTAATCGATAGATACTCTCCACTGTAAGACTCTACTATGTAGTATTTAATGATATTTGTATTCAAGGAAGTGAGGCTTTCAAACTAGTTGTTTTTGGTGAAATCTTTTTGGAAGTTTCCATCAAGCTGCTCCAGCGCTCTCG
Organism: Pinus taeda; assembly: GCA_000404065.3. Classification (NCBI taxonomy): domain Eukaryota; kingdom Viridiplantae; phylum Streptophyta; class Pinopsida; order Pinales; family Pinaceae; genus Pinus; species Pinus taeda. The sequence goes on from APFE030310149.1 coordinate 231,355, forward strand.
TTACTTTAGCGCCGTGCCTCAACTACATGACCGGGAGCGCCCAGGAGCCTTCTCAGAGCTGCTGCAGCGGCCTCTCTAATGTCGTCAAAACGAACCCGGTGTGCCTCTGCCAGCTCTTTTCCGGCGGCAATAGTGTCGGCGTTAACATTAATCAGACGCTCGCAATGGCTATGCCCGCCGCCTGCAAAGTCACCACGCCGCCCATCAGTGCCTGCAAAGGTCTAGAATTTTTCTCCCTTTTTTCACCCATAGAAGAAAATTATGAATTTTCTGACAGTGAATTCCTCTAACTTTTAACTAATAATTTTTCCTGTTATTAACAGCTGTGGGCGTTCCCGTTCCTCCCATTAGTTCGCCTACGGTTCCGAAGGCCCCGTCGACCGGTTCCAGCGACAAAACGAAACCCACCAACACTGGTTCGAGTCTTGCCGGAGTCTCTTCTGCAGGCACTTTTGCCCCGACTGCCATCGGCCTGTTCTTAATGGGGCTGATTTTCTCCGCAATTCCTTTGTGAAGACCACCTTGGAATAAATAAATTTATAATGTGTTCATTGTAATGTTGTTTTTACAGTGTGAAAGTGGGCTACTGCGTCGAATGGTAAGCAATTTGATTTATGCCGTGCTGGTCAAAAGTTGAATTCCGGTGCTTACCTGGTGACCATGGTTCATTTGTAGGAAAAATGTCGACGAAAAACAATTAGTTGTGGTGAATCTTAATTGGGTATTGTTTAGGCATTATTGATCCAAGTTTGTATGACTGCGATTCAAAAATTTTCTGCTAATAAAGCAATTTGATAATTGTGCCACTGTTTAATTTGATAACGGCTGTTATGAGAATGCGTAATTTCACTTACACATTTTAATGCCTGAACATTGTTTTTTATTTTTCTAACTTGGAAGGATTCATTCTGAGTTTATTTTATTATAATCCCTATAAAATTTTTTAATGAAATTTGCCTAGTCATTTCGATATTATGTCTTTTTCAGTTTTAGTTTGGCGATCCTAAATGAGAATGCCCGCTTGCCATGGGTATAAAATAATGTGCTTATTATAGATATATATTAAATTTCATAGACAACAGTTATATTTCAATCGGAAGGGTTTTATTTGGTTCACATTGTTGTGTTTTTGAATGGGAAAAATGGAATTTTGTTTGACCAAAGGAATGTATGCATTGATATAGCGATTATTAGTGTTGAGAATAACGTGCAGCTATCTGATCTTTCTCTTAGCGCTTTACCCTTACATACTTAGAAACTTATTATATTAAAGGAAGAAAATTATGTATATATAAAAAATCAATTAATGGTATAAGAATTTTTTTTTTTTTTTAATTCAATAAAATTCATGATAAATTAATTTCAACATTGTGAATATTTTTTTTTTGTTTTTTGAATAAATATTTAACATTTTCTCGTTAATAATCCGTTGTCTTCATTAATAATCCGTTGTCTTCATTAATAAAGATGACTTTTAAATTGTAAAATTAAAATCATTATATATGATTAAAGAACGAGAAATAAAGTTTTTATCCTTAATAGGTTTTGATATGTAATTTTGACTTAATCAAAGTTTTGGCCATTGAAAAATATTAAACATTATTTTTAACTACTTGTGAGTTATAGGTCATTTTCATCTTGGAGATATGTCCTATTTTCAATTATCCAAATACAAAATAGATTAGTAACTTTTCATATTAATAACTTCCATGAAAAGCAAGTTTGAGACCCAAGTCGAATCATTTTCCTATTTTAGGAAAGAAAAATTATCTACTTTGGTTAGATAAATGAAATAACAAATTGGATTAGTTTGGTTGTGCAATATTCAAGTAAACCAAATTATGCTTGATTTATATGTTTTGAAAATGAAATCCATGACCATATATGAACTCTAGATCTTGTGATGTGTTGTGTGTATTTTGATTGGGAACAGCCAGCGGTTCGGCTTATTTCATCGCAGCAGATAAAGCCATTCTTATTTCATTGCAGCAAATGGAAAATCATGCGGACTACTGCCCCTTAAAGCAAACAACGAAATTATATAAAAGGAAGATCTGCCTGTGGTTGCC